>VSMD01103292.1:0-23574 GCA_008750895.1 Mirza zaza | reverse complement strand
CGTCACTTTGCAAGGACGGATCTTTACACAACTTCCTGAGCGGCTACCACACTCACCTTTTTTGGTTTGCTTTGTTTTGCTTTTTTGGGTTTTTTTTTTTTTTGAGATATGCACTTTCTAAACTTCATCACTGCCTCTTTGGGTGTGTTAGACTGCCCTGGGGTGGCAGGCATCTGGGCACATCTGGAGTCCCTCATGGGGACCATCCACGAGGCACCTTCTTAATTCTTTCACGGACTTAAGGAAGGGGCCAACAGCCACGACCTCAGTTAATCCTTATTCTGAGGCTACCTCTCATGCGATTTTCTTTTTGCTCCCAGGCTTCATTTTATCTTGAGAATATCTTGCTAGCTGGAAAGACGTGAGAACAGAAGCGATCTGACTTTGCAACTCAGCAAACCCCACACCGTTTATTACAAGGCTCAGCGAATTGTAGACAGCAGGCCAGATCCAGTCCATTGCCTGTTTTTGGATGACCTGCAAGCTTAGGGTGGTTTTTACGCTTTTAAATGGTTGAGGGGGAAAAAAGCGCCAAAGAATAATATTTCATAAAACATGAAAACTGTACAAAATTCAGTGTCCATAAATTTTTCTTTGAACACGTGTGTGCCCATGTATGTGCACACTGTCCCTGGCCGAGGCGAGCAGCAGCTACTGCAGAGACCGCTGGCCCCTCGGGGGCTGAGACAGTCACCATGTGCCGTGTAGAGTCTGCTCACCCTCCTGTGCCGATTCCCTCTGATCCCAGCGTGAAAGCCAGCGTCTTCTCTTCTGAGCTCAGCTCCTTTTTGTGGTACAAAGTTTGCCTCAGCCAGCAGCAACCCCTGGACTTCCATACTTCGGCCTGGAGGTCACCTTTTCAAGGTTCTCAAGTTCACCGAGCACATTTTCCACCTTCCAAGTCACCGTCAGCGACAGTTCTGCCACTTTGGAACACAGGCCAGCGTCGTCCCAGACTCCGAGGTCAGTTTTCTCTTCGTCTCCTCAGATCCCAGTTGTCGGGGCTCCCCCCGCCCCCCGCCAGCTCCCCAAACCGAGGCCGCGTTTCTGCGACTTTGACAGAAGCTCCAACTCCTGGATACCGTTTCTGCGTCCGTGGCCTGTCTGCAGTGGCCTGGGGGCCCGAGCCCGGCTGGCTGGACCCTGCCCAGGGGAGAGCGAGAAACATAAGCCCTTTTCCGGCCGGGCGCGGTGGCTCACGCCTGTAATCCTAGCACTCTGGGAGGCCGAGGCGGGCAGATTGCTCGAGGTCAGGAGTTCAAAACCAGCCTGAGCAAGAGCGAGACCCCGTCTCTACTAAAAATAGAAAGAAATTAATTGGCCAACTAATAAATATAGAAAAAATGAGCCGGGCATGGTGGTGCATGCCTGTAGTCCCAGCTACTCCGGAGGCTGAGGCAGGAGGATCACTGGAGCCCAGGAGTTTGAGGTTGCTGTGAGCTAGGCTGACGCCACGGCACTCACTCTAGCCTGGCCTACAAAGTGAGACTCTTGTCTCAAAAAAAAAAATAAGCCCTTTTCCAAACCTCTGCTTGAATCCCATCGGCCAAAACGAGCCCCGTGGCAAAATTCAGGTCCGAGGGTTGCTGGAGCACTACCCGGCACCTGCATGGGAGGTGCCGCAAGTCCCGGGGCAAAGGCGCGGGTGCGGGGAGGGGGAGGGTCGGACCCCCCAGCACAGTTCGTGTCCCCCAATGAATTCGCGTCTTACTGCCCAGCATGCGACGCGGACGCTGCTCACGGTGCAGCTCCGTTTCCACGTCAGCCTCTGGTGCTGCTGCTACGTTTTCCTCCTGCGTGTCATGTCGACAGTAGGTGCTTTAAAGTCAGTAATGCTTGAGACCACGTTTTTCAATAGTCTTTTCTTTTTAGCCACATGGAGGAAAATTCAATCCACCTGAAGCCAGGGCCGCTCACCTCCCAGCAGCTGCACCCGTCTCGGGTGCGATGTCACACCTGGCGCCCACGTCCTCTCCGCAGGGGTGGGGGCAGGGCGGGCGAGGGAGCAAGCTGGCGTGCCAGCCATCCCTGCAGGCCCGGGCATAGCCCTTCCTCAAGGCTCTCTCATTTCAGGAGACATTTCCCCAAACGCAGCCCAGAGCTCGCTCCCTCCTGAGACGCTGGATGTCACTTCCCTTGCCTGGTGTCCATCTCTCTCTCTCTTCGGCCCTGGGGCGCACAGAACTAGATCCATCCTAATTCTCAGTTCAAAAACTGCCATCTTCATTAGCTCCTGCGTGCTCCCCTTTCACTGTCTGCTTGCTTGGGGTGACATGGTTAACATGCGTCCGTACTAACGTACACGCCCACGGGCACACCGCTCCCACAGGGAGAGCAGAGCATGGGCAGTAGCATGTCCGTCTGCCCCTGTGGTCGCGCCCCGCCAGGCCTCTGTCTCTCCGCACGCGGGAACTCGCCACACACCTGTGCAGGCGACCCTCGGCAGGTGCATAGGAACGCACTGCCCGTCAGGAACGAAGGCCCGCAGACCGGGAAAGCTGCAGCCTTGCCTGGGAGGTAGCAGGCTTCGCCCTCTCGCCGGGGCTGCCCTGGCAGTCCCCTTTCTAAAACCCTGAGACTGAGAATCGCCTCACCCTCTGCACAAGATACAGCCACAAGGTTACGGCCTTCCCCTGGCAGAGCTCAGCAAGAAAGTTGTCTCTACCTGATGCAGCACGTTCTGCGTCGGCAACACCCCGAATAAATCCTGGGGCCACGTAATCCCATTTCACAGTGCCCTGGTCTAGGCCAGAAACCAAAAATAATTGGAAGTAGCCCCCATCTTTATTTAGGTCACTGGGACAACATTATATATCATCCAGTTCCACGACGATATGTATTTCCTCTTTGATTTTTGCTCTTTTCCCATTCTCCCATACCCTGCAAACCTTTGAAAATTAAAAAAAAAAAACTCCACGTGACACACAGCTCACAAAACCGTCCTGTCTCCTACTCACTCAACTCTTCATTGAATGTTCTCTCTGCCTTCTTTTATTTGTTTTAACTTTTTAGAATTGTTTTTTGATGTAAATATCTTGAAACCGAACTCAAATCAAGACATAGAATAGGCCAGGTGCGGTGGCTCACAGCTGGAATCCCAGCACACTGGGAGGTTGAGGTGGGCGGATCACTTGAGCTCAGGAGTTTGAGACCAGCCTGAGCATGAGTGAGATCCTGTCTCTACCAAAAATAGAAAAATTAGCCAGACATGGTGGTGCTCCCCTGTGGTCCTGGCCACTCAGGAGGCTGAGGCAGGAGGATGACTTGAGCCCAGGAGTTTGGAGTTTCTGTGAGCTGTGATGACACCACTGCATATCAGGGCAACAGAGTAAGACTCTTGTCTCAAGGAAAAAAAAAAAAGAAGAAGAAAAAGACATAGAACATTTTCAAGCCAGGCATAGTGGCTCACGCCTATAATCCCAGCTACTCGAGAGGCCAAGTTGGGAGAATCACTCCAGGCCAGGAGTTTAAGACTAGCCTGGGTAATATAGTGAAACCTTGCCTCTACAAAAAATAAGACATAGAACATTTTCATCATCTCAGAATATTTTCTCCCCCTGTTTAACAGTCAACCGTTTCTTCCAAGGCAACTATTGCCCTAATATCTGTTCCCATTAATGAAGCTTATGCTTTTGAACTTCATATAAATGTAATAATACAGTATGTACTCCCGTGACTTGTACCTTTTGCTCACTATAGTCTGTAAGATTGATTTGTGTTTTTTTATGTGTCACTAATTCCTTTTTATTTATTCTTGAGGAATAGTTAGTTAGTAGCATGAATATACCAAAATTTGTTTATCCATTTTTCTGTTGATGGACATTTGAGTTGTTTCGGTTTTAGGCAATTGCAGATAATGCTTTTCTGAACATTCTTTTCCTTTTTTGTGCAGATGTGCTTTCATTGTTCTTGAGTACATGCATAACAATGGAATTACTTGGTCATGCACTTTTGGAGAGCTGCAAATAATTTTGCAAATTGAGGGTACCATGTTATGCTTTCATCAGCAATGAATAACAGTTGCAGATTTGTCTATCAGAAGTAGTTTTTATTCCACCTTCAATTCTGAAAGATAATTTTACTAGATACAGAATTCCGTGTTAACAGTTTTCTGGTCTTATTTTGCAAGAGGTTGCTCTATTTTCTTCTGAGCTGCCTAGTTTTTGATAAGAAGCCTGTTGTAACTCTTATCCTTGGTCCTCTGGAAGTAATATTTTACCCCTCTGTGGAAGACTTCAAGATTCCTGCTCAACTCTGTTTTTCAGTCATTTGACAATAATGTTTTTGGGGTGTGTGTTTGTTTTATTCTAGATTGGGGTTCTCCGAACTTCTTGAATCTGTGATTGCCTTTAATTTTGGAAATTTCTTGGCCATTATGTCTTCCCATATTTATTGTCTTGTGCTCTGTCTTCTCCCTCTGGGACTAACTCCACGTACGTTATGTTGTTTGCTTTTGTTTCCCAACCTGGAATGCTTTCTTCTGCTCCTCCCCACCCCTCTTGCACCACTCTTTTTCTCATTGTGTTTCAGTTTGGGTAATTTCCATTGACTCTCTTCAAGGTCACTGATTTTTTTTTCCCCTCAGCTATGCCCAGTCTTCTGATAACCCCGTCAAAGGAATTTTTCTTCCCTGATACTATGTTTTTTTGTTTGTTTTGTTTTTATCTTTTCCACTGTGCAACCCGTTTCAGTGCCAGGAGCCTATGGGCACAGGCCAGGCAATGGTTCAGGGCCACAGTTTGCTCTGGCATGGGACGATACTATGTTTTTATTTCAAGCATTTCCAATTTATTCTTTTCTTTTATAGTTTGCATCTTTCTGCTTAACTTCTTCATTTGTTCATGCATATTGTTCACTTTCCAATAATTCCTTTAACATATCCGTCACAGCTGTTGTAAAGTCCCTGTCAGATACTTCCAGTATCTGGGTCATCTTCGGATCTGATTCTGTACAATGTTTTATCTCTTGACAATGGGTCTGGTGTTCTGTTTTGGGTTCCCCCCCCCCCATTTTGTGTGTGTATGTGTGCTAGTTTTTGGTTGAATGCCAGATATCGTAGAACAATATTTAAGACACAAAACTCTGCACCCAAAACCAGATATTCCTCTTCTTCCAAGCCATGGATGGGGATGGGGTGGAGTGGAGTCAGTCTAGTGACTCCTTGAGCTAGGTGTTGGTCTAATTGTTGCTGCTGTTACCTTCATTGGACCACAGGCTCCGGATTCCTCTAGAGGCAGCTGCAGTTACTGTGCACTTAGTGTACAGCCTGGAGTTTCTCTGGGTCCTGCTCTGCCCTCTGCTTTCAACATCCTGTGTATGCCTGTGGCACACGCATGCTCGGCCTGCGGGGGGGAAAACTGCTCATACCTGTGGTGGCTCTCAAGAGAATCCTAATGTTGCCATCCGCCCACCCACACTGCCTGTGCTTTTCACTGGTGTGAGTTCTTGGGCCCAAGGGGCTTCCCCAGGGACATGGGGCTTGTTTATACCCCTCCTCCAGAGACCAGGGGCTCAGGCCAGGCCCTGGGGACAGCAGTATGTGGTGCCCTTCCCCAGTGGCTGGAGGCTTCTGCTTAATCTGGGAGAAGCAAAGCAGGCCGTACTGTTGTGGGTGCCCCGGGAGCAGCTGGCCATGCCCCTCACCACCAAAGGGGCTCCTCTGTGGACCTGCTCCACCTGCAGTGTTTCTCATGAGAACAGAAGAGCCACCGGGGAGACTGCATCCTACATGCCCCACTCTCAATGTCACAATCCCAGTGTCCCAGCCTGGACTCTTCCCTGTGTGTGCTCTGGCACCTCCCCTGAGTTACTGGGGCTCCTCCCATAGGCACCCCCCCGCTGTCCGCCAGAGCCGGCTCTCCCGAGTGCAGGCGAGCAGCCCTCACCTGGACCCTTCTCCGTGCAGGCGCCTCCTCTGACGAGCTGCAGGAGGTCCAGATCCCTCTGATCCCGCTGAACTTCTGCCAGTTCCTCTACGGCCACCAATCCTTCATCCTGCCGAGCATGCTGTGTGCTGGGGACATCTGGAATTTGAAGACTGCATGTGAGGTGTGCCCCAACAGATGGGTGAGAGAGGCCAGGGGTGCCCAGCCCAGGCGACTCCGGTGGGGGCTGCGGGCAGGGGCCTTGCAGCTGAACCTGTGCTGCTGCAGGAGGAGGCGTGGATGCCGCACACCTGCCCCACACCTGCCGCAACCCTCGCCCTGTGGCTCTGGGCCATGCTGCAGCCAGGGAGAAGGCTGTGTGAGTGGGGGGCACTGGCGCACCCCCATGCAGCAGGGCCTGGACTCCCAAGTTCACAGAAGACCTCCTCTTCCTTTCCAGGGTGACTCTGGGGGCCCACTGGTCTGTGAACTCAACCGCACCTGGTTGCAGATTGGAATCGTGAGCTGGGGCCGCGGCTGCGCCAACCCTCTGTACCCTGCAGTGTATGCCCGAGTGTCCTATTTTACCAATTGGATATCTAAGAGTGTGAACATGACACCCCTTCCTAGCCAGCCCGTGCCCTCCCTGTCCCCAGCTCTGGGGGCCACCCTCACTGTCCTTGTGGCCACGCTGGCCGGCCCGCCAGTGTTGTGAGGGCCGGGACACCCCTCCCGGCACCCCCAGGGGCGGCACACACTGCCCGGCCCAGCGCTGCCCCCGCACGCCGGCACACGCCTCCGGCCCCGGCCTGGCCCCCGGGAGGGCCACCCGCCTGGGCTGCGCGCTGAGTCCAGGAGGGGTGAGCTCCCGGGAGGGCGAGGTGACGCCCGAGGAAGGCCGAGAGTTCAGGCCGGGAGGGCAGCTGCGATGTGGCCAGATCATTAAACGTTCACAAAGCAAGCCGGGCAGAACCCTGCGTGCGTCGTCTCTCCGCCCGGACTCGCCAGCTTCTCTCCCGCAGCCGGGCTGCACCGGGCCCCTCCGGGAGCTGGCGCCCACGGGGGGACTCTGGTGCCAACCCCAGCCCGTCTGCTCAGAAAGTTCCCCTTGAGAGCAGGATTGGGGCGGGGAGAACAGGCCCCGCCACCCTGCGTCCACGCCGTGACGCAGCCCAGGCCGGAGGAGAGGCGGGCCTTTCCCTCGCTGGCTCTGTCAAGATTTCTCTCTTTGCCTTTGAACTTCTTTGGTTTGCACAGGGCGTGTCTAGGTGTAGGGTTTCTAGGATGTGTCCTCCTTGGTGTTCCCTGAGCTCCCTGGACCTGTGGTTTCACATCTGTAATTTGGGAACATGTCCAGCCATTATCACTTCAAATATTTCTTCTGCTCTTCTGTTGTTTCTTCTCCTTCTGGTGTTCCCGTTAGACCCTTCCTCATTGTCCCAGAAGTTATCAGATGTTCTCTCCTGCTTTTGCGTTCTTATTCCTCTTTGCTTCTCAGTTCTGGAAGTTTCTATCTCGAGCTCCCCCCGTTCTTCCCTCCTCTGCGTCCAGGCTGCTCACGCCGCGTCCGGCGTTCTCCATTTCTGCGACGGAGCTTTCGACGTCTGGCATCTTCTAGATTCGCTCTGTGTGCATTACCCGTCTCTTCTTGTCTGCGGCCCTCCTCTTAGCACGTTAACCGTAATCGCTGCGAATTCCTAGTATGACTGCAAAGCGTCTGCCATATCTGAGCTCTGTCTCTGCAGACTGTGTGGTTATTTTTGTTTTGTTTGATTGGGTTTGGTTGGTTGGGGCAGGGTAGGGGGTGTTGGTTTTTTGATTTTGTTTTGTTTCTGCATGCCTTGAATTTAAAAAAAAATTTTTTTAATTTCAGCATATGACGGGGGTACAGATGTTTAGGCTACATATATTGCCCTTGCCCCACCCGAGTCAGAGCTTCAAGCGTGTCCATCCCCCAGACGGTGCACACCGCACCATTAGGTGTGTATATACCCATCCCTCCCCCCTCCCGTCCGCCTGACACCCAGTGAATGTTACTACTATATGTGCACTTTAGGTGTTGATCAGTTAATATCATGTAATTTTTTTGTTTAAAGCCAGACCTGGTGTATTAGGTCAGAGGAACTGAGGTGAACAGGCCTCGGCGTAGGGTGAGGTTTTATGTTTATCTGACTCACAGTTAGGCGGTGTTTACTGCTTGCTGTAGCTATGGTATCAGAGTCTGAAATTCCCCCTACCGATCTTGTTTTTGTCTCCCCTGTTGTCTTCTGGTTTCCCTAGAGATTCCTTCTTAAATAAACAGGTAGCTCTTTCAGCTGTAATCCCGTTCTTAACGTAGGAACCCAACGATGAGATCGTAGGGTACGTGGTGAAGAAGCATTCTGTAGACCTGTGATCTGTTCTCAGTCTGGGCTTCTCAGGTGCTTTTCTCACCTTTCACCTCCACCCCCTTAGGTGAGACCGGAAGCATCATAGGCCGGAGCTGAATATTCCCCAGTGTTGGCAGCCTAGAGGGGCCTGGATCCCTGCGGGGGTCCAACTCCGATAGGTAGACTCTGATAACAACCCAAGTCAGGTTAAAACGTTTCCCTCAAGAGCAACATTTGGTTAATGAGAACAGAGAGTGCCGGGCATATTTCAAACTGGCTCCTTCCTCCCTTGCTCTGTCACAAGCACTGGGAGATTTTTCTCTGGTCTTCACCCTGAGAGCTTGGTGAGGCATCTGGAGCTAAAACTCACGAGAGCGTGGGGACTCCTGTTAGTTATCTGTTAGTATCCTGTTAGTCCGAGTTTAGTCTCCACCAGTTCCTTGGCTGCCCACTGAGCTTTGCTACCCAGGCTGGCTCCAGCCGGGGCCTCGGCGTCCGTAAGCCTTGTCGGCCTCAGTCGTCCTGTCTGTTGCTCCAGCGTTCCGGGACATGGCTTGTTCTGTGACCCCATTGCTCCGACAGATGTAAGAGGAGTTGTTGATTTTTAGTTTGTTCATCCTTTTTCTCATTTAAGAATGGGGGTGACGACTTCCATGCCCTTTCCATGCTGACCCAGAAGCCAGAAGCCACTCAAATACTTCCATCAAGAGGCACAGCCACTCGGCCAGTTTGGTTCCCCAGGGATACATTTATGTAGAAAAGACAGCATTTGATTCCTTTCTTTGGAAGCTCGTGAGATCATGGGATGGCTCTCTTTCACCATCCAAACAAGGCCAAGTAGTTTTAGAAATATTATTTTTAATTACAGCTTTTATTGCAGAAAGACCTTCTTGTTTGTGTGGAACTGCTTCCACACAAACAAAGGGAAAAAGAAATGCACAGTCTGCAGTGACGAAGGTAATACATTTTTTGAAAAGAAAAAGAAAAGAAATGCACAGAGAAGTACGGGAAAGGAGGTGTGACCTGCTCAGACCAGCAAGATCCCAGGGGGAAAAAGAGAAAAAAGAAAAGAATGTACCTGTCCCTCAGGTGGCCAAGCACGGTGGCTGGCAGAACCCAGGTGCTGACTCACTGCTGGTGGGCTGTGGCCAGGCTTCCTGTCTGTGATCACTCCATCACACCGGCCTCTCTGTGATTCTTCCAACCAAGGAGGCAAAGAACCAGGACAACAGTCCACTAAAAGGCCAGGCCTGACGCTTTCCACGCGGTTGTTTTTGTTTGTTTGTTTGTTTTTTTGAGACAGGGTCTCACTCTGTTGCCCAGGCTAGAGTGAGAGCCATGGCATCATCATAGCTCACAGCAACCTCAAACTCCCGGGCTCAAACGATCCTCCTGCCTCAGCCTCCCGAGTAGCTGGGACTACAGGCGCGCACCACACCTGGCTAATTTTTTAATTTCTTGTAGGGACAGGGACTCCCTCTTGCTGAAGCTGTTCTAAAACTCATGGCCTCAATCAGTCCTCCTGCTTGGCCTCCTGGAGTGCTGGGGTTACAGGTGTGAGCCACCGCACCCGGCCCCCACGAAGTTTTTAGTACCTGTGACCCTGGCTGCATAATCAGAGTGCACGACATTGCATGCTGTGCGCTCTCCCTTCTAACTCTTACTTCACGTTAGTTCAACGAGTAACTCGCTATTTAATGCTCACGACTGGTCCTTGTATCACTGTCTCTCTCGTGGGTTCTTCCAGAAGGGCTCACGAAAGCAACCTTCCCTGAGTTCTTACACATTGATAAGCTTGTCTGGATTCTTAGTATTTGAAGGATTTGAACAGCAGTTTTCCTGGATATAAATGCTTGGCTCACTTTTTCTTTGCTTAGCTATCTTACATACCTTATTCCATTTTATTGTTACATAAAAGAGTGTTGCTGTCAGAAAGTCTCATAATAAACTAATTTTCTTTCCCCTATAAGTGATTTGGTCTTAGCATCGATCTTTCTGAATTATATTCTTAGGCAAGATACTGTGCTCTTTTAACATAAAATCTCAAAACTTTTTCTTAGGAAAAGTTTTCTTGAATTATAGTTTATTATTTGTTCTAGTCCTTTGGTCTTCTTTTCTTTTTAGAGATTCCTGTTATTTTTTTATTTTGAACTCCTTTGCCTACCTTTGATATTTGTCAATTTTTCAGGGATCATTCTTACCCTTTTTCTTAATTTGGTTTTGATTTTAAAAATTGCCTTCCTGTCTGCTAGCTTAATTTTCATTTGTAAAATCATCTTTTCCTTTGATCTTAATATTTTCCTGAGTACTGCCACCTCATTTCCATGATTTTCTAATTCTGACTTGTGCTGTTTTTTCATGTCTTGTATCATTTTCTTTTAAACCTGTTTTGAAATAATACATTACAGGGCCAGGTGTGATGGCTCATGCCTGTAATTCCAGGGCTTTTAGGAGGCCAAGGTGGGAGGAACCCTTGAGGCCAGGAGTTTGAGACCAGCCTGGGCAACATAGTGAAACCCCATCTCTACAAAAATTTTAAAAAATTAGCTAGGCTTGTTGGCTGCACCTGTAGTCCCAGCTACTCAGAAAACTGAGGCGGGCAGATTGCTTGAGCCCAGGAGTTGGAGGCTGCAGTGAGCTATGACTGTGCCACTGCACTCTAGCCTGAGCAACAGAGTGAGACCCTGTCCTCCAAAAAAATAAATTAAAAGGGAAAAAGAAATGCACAGTCTGCAGTGACGAAGGTAATACATTTTTTGAAAAGAAAAAGAAAAGAAATGCACAGAGAAGTACAGGAAAGGAGGTGTGGCCTGCTCAGACCTGCAAGACCCCAGGGGGAAAAAGAGAGAAAAGAAAAGAATGTACCTGTCCCTCAGGTGGCCAAGCGCAGCGGCTGGCAGAACCCAGGTGCTGACTCACTGCTGGTGGGCTGTGGCCAGGCCCAGGTGGGGAGACCCCAGACCCCAGGACAAGCCGGGGTGCAGGGTGGAAGGGCTGCACCGCTCAGCAGCTTCACAGACAATGCACGTGCCCTCCCTCCCGCTGCCTGTTTGTCCTCTGGGATTTGGGGCTGTGTGGTGCTTAAGTCGTGTTTGTGTGCCAGACCTTTTGCATAAGAATCGCACGTGATGCAGATGCCGGAATTGGCAAGCGCTGGGAAGGCCTCCACGGGTCCACGGCTCACCACCCCGCCCTGCATCGGGCGGAGGCTTTGTCCATGCAGACCTGGCTCTGACGTGCAGGGTGTCCCCTCCCTGAGAACCTGCCGCCCCCACAGGTGCGGCATTCCTGTGGCCCCCAGGGGCGGCCTCACTCGGGCCCCAGACTGCAGCTGATGTCTGCCCCACACCCTTCCTGGCAGGGACTGTGCACTCTGAAGGCGTCTCCCAGGGGGTGACACGTCACCCTCTTCCTCCAGATTCGCTGGCCAGGCAAGTCCCAGGGCCGCCAGGCCTTGCTCTGGCAGCTGTGGGCAGGTCTGCCGCGCACCTGTGGGCAGAGGGGGCCAGAGGCTGAGGATTCCACAGCCGCCACCCTGCGGCCCCTCGGGTGGGCTCCAGGGTCCCCCCGCCCTGCACGCACGGTGGGCGCATGCGCACCTCCGCGTCCCGGTGCACGGTGGGCGCCCTGGGCCTGGCGAGTCTGTGCAGAGACAGTTGTGGGACCCTAGGGCCACAATCCCGTGGCTTCCTCATCTGTAACTCACCATTCGCGATCTTCCTCCAAGGGCTGACCGAGGGAGAGCCGTTCTCCTCCGGTCACGGCATCCTGAGCCCTCCCTAGCACCGGGTGGCACTTCTCCCACGTCCCCGGGCGGCGCCAACCGCGCAGGGTGCCCGTGCGCTCGCGGGGGCGGCTCCGCGGCCGGCGGGGCATGCGCAGCGCAGGGCCCGGCTGGTGCGACGCCTGGGTCGGGGCGCTGAGACGGGCAGTGGCCGGGCCAGCTGGACCCAGGGGTTCTCCGGCCTGTCGAGCACTGGCGGGCCCCCGCCAGCCGCAGCTTCCCGCGAGACCAGGTGCGCGCAGGTCACAGCTCTGCAGCCCAGGTGCGGATGCCAGGCGCGCCCCGCAGAGGAGCCTCGTTCTCGAGTCGCTGTCTGTGTGCGGCTCCAGAGGGGCGGTTAGTGGCCCCGGAGCTGCCTCCCACACCAGCACGGCCCGCCGGGGCCCGGCCCCCGGTCAGCTCTCCGTGGACCGCTGGCCACGGAATCGGGGTGCATTGCGGCGCCTGGGTCGTGGGGTGCGGGTGCAGGAGGGGCAGGGCCCACCTCCTCCCAGTGCGCAGCAAGCTCGTCTCCCGGTTTCCGGGCGAACTCTGGGACACCTGGGTGTGCAAAGTGACCACGTCTGGGTGCAGCTTGGAGGCACGAGCTGGGGGCCACGCGGCTGCGGTCTGCCTGGGGTCCCAGGTGCTCAGGCTGGTGTCTCGCGCTGCGCAGAGCCCACCCGTCTCGTATGGCTAGGTGTCTCGTGGCCTCCCCGGGGAAGCCCCAGTAGGCCGCACTTGCTGTCCTCACCCTGTCAGTGCCGGGAGGTCCCTGTGTTTCTCATGACGCAGACGGGTTCCACGCTCGCGCGCACACACCCCGCCACCCGGGACTGCGCGTCCTCAGGCAGCGTGTGCCTCTCCCCACGCCCCGTCACCTTCTGCCCGCCCTTGCACCTGCGTGGCGGTCAGGACCCTGCCCTGTCTACGACATTCTCCTAAGCAACGGTAGAAGGATGGAACAGAGAGGATGGTGGGGAGGGGAAATCTGAAGATAAAACGGCCCATCGTTTTCTGTTAATGAAGGAAGGTCTAGGTCTTTCGCTTGCTAAGTCCCACTAAGACATAGGTGCATATTTTTTAAAAGTTTACTTAGATACATCTTAGTAAAACTTCGAAACAAACAAATAAAAAAAAAAATAGAAAAATTTGAAATGCTCAAATTAGACAGAAAGGAGGAGATTGCAGCTGAAATCGGACAATCTTAGAAGGAATATGCTAGACACCAGGAGACTACAGAGTCATAGCTTCAAAGACTGAGGGAAAACAATTTCGAACCTACGTTTTACACCCAGCCAAACCAGCATACCTAAGTAGGAAGGAGATGAAAATATATTTCCAGATACAAAAGGACTCAGAATATGGACCACACCATGAACCCTACTGGAAGTTGCTATAGAATGTGCTGCAGTGAGAAGAAAAATGGGCTCTGAAGTGTGTTCCCTGATGACAGTGAAATTGACTGGAAATCAATAACAGAAGGATATCTGGGAGATGCTCATGTGTTTAAAAAATTAAGAAATGTATTTCTGAATAACCTGAGTCAAAGAGGATATTTAAAAAAATAGTTCCAACTAAATAAAAACAAAAATAAAAAATATCAAAACCTTTCCTAAAAGAACTACCCTATAAGAAATGCTAAGGGCGTCTTTCAGGCTGAAATGCAGGGACACTAGATGATAATGCATAGTTAGGCCAGGCGGTGGCTCACGCCTGTAATCCTGGCACTCTGGGAGGCTAAGGCGGGAGCATAGCTTGAGGTCAGGAGTTCAAGACCAGTCTGAGCAAGAGCAACACCCTGTCTCTACTAAATATAGAAAGAATTCGGTGGCTCATGCCTGTAATCCTAGCTCTCTGGGAGGCTGAGGCGGGCGGATTGTTTGAGCTCAGGAGTTCGAAACCAGCCTGAGCAAGAGCGAGACCCCGTCTCTACCATAAATATAAAGAAATTAATTGGCCAACTAAAAATATATAGAAAAAATTAGCCGAGCATGGTGTAGTCCCAGCTACTTAGGAGGCTGAGGCAGCAGGATCGCTTGCTTGAGCCCAGGAGTTTGAGGTTGCTGTGAGCTAGGCTGACGCCACAGCACTCACTCTAGCCTGGGCAACAAAGTAAGACTCTGTCTCAAAAAAAAAAAAAAGAAAGAATTAGCTGAGCATGGTGGCCCATGCCTGTAGTCCCAGCTACTTGGGAGGCTGAGTCAGGGGGAATCCCTTGAGCCCAGGAGTTTGAGGTTGCTGTGAGCTAGGCTGACACCACGGCACTCTAGCTTAGGTGACAAAGTTAGACTCTGTCTCAAAAGAAAATAAAAAAAAATAATAATGCATATCCACATGAGGAAATAAAGGATGCTGGCACAGGTACCTATATTGGTAAATATGAAGACCAGTAGAGTTATATATTTTGGGCCAGTATAAATATTTTCATTTTGTAACTCCTCTTCTTTCTGTATTGATTTAAAAGATGAATACATAAGCCAATAATTACAAATATATGTTAACAGGAATACGATGTATAAAGATTTAATTTGTGACAATAACATAAAGAGGAATAGACTGTATAGATTTAGGGTTTTTGTATACTATTTAAGTTGGTATTAATTAAAACTAGATCATTATAAGTTTAATGTGTTAATTATAATCCTCAAGGAAACCACTAATCAAATAACTAAAATATTTATAAAAATGTAAATGAGAAGGAAATCAAAATGGCACTTAAAAATCTCAAACTAAACAAAAAGCAGTAATGGATTGAGGGCCAAAAAAGGCCCTGTATAAAACATATTTAAATATAGCAATATGTATAAAACATATTTAAAGATAGCAAAATGGAAGAAGTCTTTTCCTTATTAGTATTTTAATGTAAATAAGAGTATTTTAAATGTAAATTGCTTAATCTGTCCATTTAAAAAGCAGAGATTGGCAGAATGGATACAAACAACAACAAAACCCCCAAAACAAACAAAAAAACTGATGATCCATCTATAAGTGTCTAGAATAGGTTCTCTTCATATCCAAAGACAAATAAATTGAAAGTAAAAAAAAGGAAAAAGATATTCCATACAAATCGTACCAAAAGAGAGAGCTAGAGTGCCTATGCATACAAATTACTCTTTTAAGTCAAAAACTGTTATAAGAGACAAAGAAGGACATTATATACCAAAGGAAGGCTCAATCCATCAAGAAGATATAATAATTATAAACATATATGCACTTAAAAACAAAACCTAAAATATATGAAGCAAAAAATTAATAGAATTGAAGGGAGAAATAGAGTTTTACAAAAATAGTTGAAGACTTCAGTACTCCACTTTCAATAAATAATAGAATAATCAGACAGAAAATGAATATGGAAATGGAGGATTTGAACAATATTTTAGACCAGCTAGACCTAGCAGGCATATACAGAGCATTCCATCCCCAAACAGCAGAATACGTATTTTTCATAAACATACATGGAACATCCTCCAGGATATACTATATGTTACAGCACAAATCTCAATAAATTTTTTAAAATGGAAATAGTATAACTTGTCTCCAACCACAATGGAATAAAACTAGAGATCAATAACAAGGAAAACTGGAAATTCACAAGTACACAAAAATTAAACAACACATTTAATACAACACATCGGTCAAAGAAGAAATCACAAGCCAAATTAGAAAATATTTTGAGGCTGGGCGTGGTGGCTTATGCCTGTAATACTAGCACTGTGGGAGGCCGAGGCGGGAGGATCACTTGAGCTTAGGAGTTCGAGACCAGCCTGAGCAAGAGTGAGACCCCATCTCTACTATAAATACAAAGAAATTAGCCAAACAACTAAAAATAGAAAAAATTAGCTGGGCATGGTGGCACATGCCTGTAGTCCCAGCTACCCGGGAGGCTGAGGCAGTAGGATTGCTTGAGCCCAGGAGTTTGAGGTTGCTGTGAGCTACGCTGAAGCCGCGACACTCTAGCCCAGGCAAGAGAATGAGACTCTGCTTCAAAAAGAAAAAGAAAAAAAATATTTTGAGATGAATAAATAAAAAACATGAAATATCAAAACTTAGATATGTAGCAAAAGCAGTGCTTATAGGGAAATTTATAGCCATGAACACCTACAACCAATCCCCTAACTTTTCACCTTAAAGAAAGAAGAGCAAACTAAACTCAAGCTAGCAGAAGGAAGGAAATAATAAAGATTAGAGCAGAAATAAAAAATGTAAAAATAGAGAAAATAAACAAAACACAAAGTTAGTTCTTTGAAAAGGTTAATAAATTTTAAAAACCTTAAGCTAGACATTCTAGGAAAAATGGAAAGACTCAAATTGCTAAATTCAAGAAGTTAGAACATTATTACTGACCCTAAGATTGTAAGAGAATGCTATGAACAATTGTACACTGGCAAAGTAGATAATCTACGTAAAATAGACCCATTTCTAGAAACACGCAAGCTACAAAAATAGCCTCAGAAAGACAGAAAATCTGAACAGACCTATAACAAGTTCAGAAATTGAATCAGTAAGCAAAACATTTCCAACAAAGAAAAGCTCAGAACCAGGTAGCTTCATTTGTGGATTCTACCAAGCATTTAAAGAAAGATTAACACCAATTCTTCTCAAAATCTTCCAAAAATTAGGAGAGATGGGAACACTCCAGAACTCATTCTATGAGGCCAGTGTTATCCTAATCCCAAACCCAGATAAAGACATCACAAGAAAACTATATGTATATATATACAAAAACTCAACAAAATACAAGCAAGAGGAATCCAACGGAGTATTAAAAGTATTATACATCATGGCCAAGTGGGATTTATCACAGGAATCCCAGGGTGGTTCAAGATACAAAAAGTAATCAATATGAAATGCCACATTAATAGAATGAAGGGGAAAAACACATAATCATCTTAACTAATGCCAGAAAAATAAAAATTATTTGACAAGAGCCAACATCTTTTCATGATAAAAAAAAAAACACTCAATAAATAGAAATAGAAGGGGGAAAACACAACCAAAGAATATTTAATGGGAAAGACTGATAACTTGCCTGAAAATCAGTCAAGGATGTCCACTTTCTCCACTGCCAATTCAACATTGTACTGGAAGTTCTAGCCAGAGCAATTAAACAAGAAAAAGAAAAGGCATCCAAATTGGAAAGGAAGAATGAAACTATCTCTAGTTTAAGATGGAATGATTTTATATATAGAACACAAAGAATATACACATACACTATTAGAGCTCATGAACAACTTCAACAAAGTTATAGGCTACAAAATCAACACACAAAATGTTGAATTTGTATGCACTAGCAATGAACAATTCAAAAAGGAAATTAAGAACACAGTTGCATTTACAATAGCATCTAAAAGAATAACTTAGAAATAAATTTTTATCAAGGAGGCACAAGACTTTACACCAGAAACTACAAAACACAGCTGAAAGGAATTAAAGAATACCTGTTAGATGGAAATACATTCCATGTTCATGGATCGGGAGACTTAATATTGTTAAGATGGCATTACTCCCCAAAGTGAGCTACAGATTCAATGTAATCACTATCAAAATTCCAATTACTATACAGTTCATCCCTATAACATAAAACCATTTGTACCTCCTAAAGTTATTGAAATTAAAAAAAGAGAAGAAAAAAAATCCAATGTCTTTTTTGCAGAAGTGGGCATGCTAAAATATGAGACCAGAAAACCGACAGCTGCCACATTCCATAGAAAGTCCTGAAAAACATTGCATTTATCAAGAGCATATGGTGTGCCGTGGATAGCAGCTGTCTTCTTTAGGAAATGCTGTTCCCAAACTGGGTGTCCTGGTACCCAGTGGTACTCTGGAAAGGTCAAGGTAACAACTATGAGAAGCAAAGTGGGCACCAAAGTCAAGACAGCAGCCAGGGAAATCTGTCCCTTGGGGGTCTACAGAGATGAACTTGGTGAGAACTTGCTGTTCCCCGAGCAAGTTCAATAGGCAGACAATGAGAGCATCACTAATACATAAAATGGAAAGTGATCACTGATGAACAGAAAGCTGAGGTCAGCAATCCCAGGGGAGAGACACAATCCCTACCCTCACTTCCAGTTCTGAGACAGTTTTCAGATCCAGAACCTGGGTCTCCAAGAAGAGGGACCCTGCAGCTCCTGGCACGAGTGTACAATATTGATCCCCCAGCCCTTCCCAATGGGATCTGTGATCACTTCCATGGTAATCATATCTTGAAGCAAGGGAGACTCCTAGATCTTCTAAGAGCTGTTGATTACAGGGTCCAAGTGGACATCGAAAGCTGGGGACCCAAGTGCCATATGGCCCTTCTGTTGGAGAAGGCACATACAGGGACAGGTGAGAGGTGAAGCCCTGGTCCCAAGCCTGTCCTACAGGGACAGTCACCTTCCAAGTTCCCAAGTGCCAAGCACAGTGGGTGCCTTGACAGACACTTCTGCAATCTGCAGGGTGGGTGGGACATCCTAAAGAGATTCAGAGAGATGCCACATCGGTGTGGGGTTGAGGGGTCCAGCAGCCTGGGGTTTACTGAAGAGTCTCCTCCCAATGGAAGGATGGGTTCCTGCCCCTTGCACCTCCTCCAAGCATGACGGATGCACAGAGCCCCTCTGGTTCTTGGAGGGCAGCATGTTCTGCACTTGGGGCTGCTGCACTTGGAGCCCAGAGCAAGAAAGGGCTTTATATGAGGTTCTTCCCCTTGGGCTGCATGTCTCAGCAGATCCCACGGCACCAGGTACACTTGGGGTAGAATCAGATGCCATGTGAGGCACTTGGCATGCCCCAACAGGAAGTGGGCAGAGGGACACTCCCTTGAACCACCATTCCAAATGCTGTTCCTGGCATGCCACCAGAGCCTGGTAGAAAAGGAGCCTATAGCCAATTGGCCAGGTGACCTTGTGGCCAGAGCTGTCCATGACGAGCTGGGTACTGTTGGACCCACTGAGTCACAAAGTTGAGTGGGCCCAGCTACTAACCCAGGGATTGCATCCAGACAGGTCAGGAGGTCCACAGCAAGTCGCATGAAGAGGTGGCCAGGTCCTCCCTGCCACCTGCTACTCTTGTATGGATGCCTTTCCTCAGTTCACCCCTGGTCCCATGGGGTCCCTCAGCCCAGGTGGCGGAGAAGGAGAAAGCCCAAGCGTGGTTCACACGTGGCCACCTCAGGACACGGACTGCTGCTGCATCAGCCAGACTCAGGGGAGCCCTGAAATCAGAGGTGCAGGAAGCCTCCTGATTGGCGGAGCTCCTAGCAGGGCATTGCACCATCCCCCTTGCGCAAGGAGAAGTGGCCCGCAGTAAAGCTGCAGGGCGTACGTCTGGCCTGCGAAGAGCAGCAGATGGCTTGGCTGGTGGCTCAGGGGCCAGGAAGGGGCAACTTTGGAAGAGCAGGAAGAAGAAGGTTGAGGGAAGAGGCATCTGGTGTACTTATGGGAGGGGACACAGGTGTGAGACCTTTTCATTGCATGCCAGAGCTCACCTGAGAACATCCGCTGCAGAAGAGGCACCAAACCACTAAGAGGATGGGATGACGGCCTCTGTCCTCAGTCACCTCTGTGAGCCACCATTAGGTCATGGAACAGCCTCAAAGTTGGAGAGGGGGCCAGGTGTGCGCTCTCCAGGGTGGCTCCCGCCCTCTCCCCAAGGCCGATCTCACTGATGCTGCAGCCCAAGCCCCCGCTTGCAGCAAGAGAGACCAAAGCCGAGGCCCTGTGCAGTACAATCCCTCAAAGAGACCAACCAACCAGTCTGAGGACGAGTTGATCACACTGGACGAAATTGCATTCTGACCAAGTCTGGGTTCTCCTCTCCTACCTGCAGTGTTTCAGGGGCGCCATGCTCTGAGAGGTCACGGAGGGCAGATTGACCTTCGCAGATGCGCAGAACCTCGCCTTCGAAGCCAGTGGAGAGGACGCGAGACCATGGGCTCCACTGGCCCCTCCGGATACTGCGCCGTTTGGGAAGTGATGCATGGATGGATTGGCCTCTCAATGGCGCAGCTGGGGCTCCAGCGTGGCGGTGAAAGCTGGCGAGGGTAGGTGCTGTCTTTCATGACGTGGCACAGACCTTCAGCCGATGGCCGCTGTCTGTGGCTGTCTCCCCAGAGGGTGGATACCCAGCTCCGAGGACCAGAGGGTGGACACGAGAGCAGCTCACGCGCCATCTCTCCCGCTCGGGGAATGTGGGCTCCCTTTCCCTGCAACCCCAAGTTCTGAGTTGCCAGAGGTCTTGTTCCTGATATAGTTGGGTATCCGTCCCCTCCAAACCTCATGTTGAAATCTGACACCCAGTGTTGGAAGTGGCCCTGCGGGAGCTGTTTGGGTGATGACGGTGGATCCCCCAGGAATGGCTGGGTGCCCTCCTGGTGGCGGTGAGTTCTCACTCTATCTGTTCCTCCGAAAGCTGCTTGTTAAAAAGAGCCCCGCACCTTTCCCACCTGCGGCTTCCGTCTCCCCATGCGAGCTGTGCGCTCGCTCCCCTCCCTGGAGGGGCGCAGCTGGGGGCCTCCCAGATGCAGGTGCTGGGCCGCGATTCTTACCGAGTTCGAGCCAAATAAGCCCCCTTTCCTGATAAATTACCGAGCTCGGGCATTTCCTTAATAGCAACACAAACGGACTAAGACAGTTCCCAAAGCGGGGTGCCTTCTGCCAGGAATGGTCGCAGCAGACTGACAGCGGCCGCTCCCCCGTCACTTGGGGTAAGGGAGTCGGGGTGATGGCAGGGCTCGTGGGCTCTGGGCCACGCGAGGACTGGGCTGCACCACGTCACACACGCAAGGGTGGGAACGAATACACCTGGAGCCCTGGCAACGTGCCTCTCAATCCCCGCACCACGGCCCAGGAGGTTCTCCCACCGACTGTCCAGAGCTGTGGCCTGGGCTGCCCGCCGGGCCAGCCGTCCCCGCCAGCCCAGGGGCGCAGCCGTGGCCGGGCGGTGGAGGAGAGAGATGAGACTCAGACGGCAGCGGCCGGGCTGTCATTGATTATGGCGCAGACTCTCTGCTCGAGCATTTTCTCAGAAACGGTGGCCGGCCAGCCCGAATCCTGAGGCAGCCGGGCCAGACGGAGCGAATCTGGAAAGGGAAGCAAGGATGTGGTGGATGCTGCCGGTTTCCCGCCCAGGTCCTCGCCAGCGCCCCTGCGCCTCCGTGCCAGCTGCGGCGAGTGCCGGCTGCAGCCGCTCAGCTCACGGCTGTCCTGGGGGCCAGCGGCGTCCTGGCCCAGGCGGGGGTGCCCGGCCTGGGGGTCTCCACGCCGGGCCGCTGCAGGCCTGACCCTGCTCCTGTGGGGCCTGGCAGGAAGTGCACGGGGCTGGCCGCCTGGCCCCAAGGTGTGGACAACTCTGCCAGCAGCTCTTGGGCAAGAGGTTTCCTGTGGGCTCCGGCCGAGACCACATCCTGGCTCCGCTTTCCTCCGCCGTCCCGCTGGCGTTCTCCTGAAAGCGCGCCCTGCCTCGGTAAATCTGCTTTCACGCATCCGATAAACCCAGCCCAAGATAGGTTGCCACTTACAATAAATTTAAAAAAAAAAACCTATCGGCCGGGCGCGGTGGCTCAAGCCTGTAATCCTAGCTCTCTGGGAGGCCGAGGTGGGCGGATCCTTTGAGCTCAGGAGTTCAAGACCAGCCTGAGCAAGAACGAGACCCCATCTCTACTATAAATAGAAAGAAATTAATTGGCCAACTAATATATATAGAAAAAATTAGCCGGGCATGGTGGCGCATGCCTATAGTCCCAGCTACTCGGGAGGCTTAGGCAGCAGGATTGCTTGAGCCCAGGAGTTTGAGGTTGCTGTGAGCTAGGCTGACGCCACGGCTCTCACTCTAGCCTGGGCAACAAAGTGAGACTCTGTCTCAAAAAAAAAAAAAAAACCTATCATCTACTTAGGAATAAGTCAAGCAAAGTATGTGTGAAAGATCTCTCCTTTAAAAGGCTACAAATGGTATGGAGAGAAATCAAAGGATCCCTAAATAAATAGAGAGTGATATATCATGATGCCGTGGTTTAAAAGTGTCCCCTCCAAAATTCATGTGCTGGATACCTTCCTTTTATCTACCATTTTATTTTATTTTACTTTTTGAGACAGAGTCTCACTCTGTTGTCTGGGCTAGAGTGCCGTGGCGTCAGCCTAGCTCACAGCAACCTCAAACTCCTGGGCTCAAGTGATCCTCCTGCCTCAGTCTCCCGAGTAGCTGGGACCATAGGCACTCGCCACAACACCTGGCTAATTTTTTTCTACTTTTAGTAGAGACGATGTCTCCGCTCTTCCTCAATGCGGTCTCAAACTCCTGACCTCAAGTGATCCTTCTGCCTCGGCCTCCCAGAGTGCTAGGATTACAGGTGTGGGCCACCGCGGCCGGCCCATGTGTTGGATACTTCATCCAAATGCAACAGTGTCGGGAGGTGCTAGGCTCTGCCCTCATGAATGCATTGATGCTGCTATTAATACACTAAGGGCTTTGGGGCGTGAGTTTGTTCACCTGCGCTCTTCTGCCAGGTGAGAACAGTTTGTCTCTCGCCCTTCCACCTTCCGCCACATGAGGAGGATGCAAGAAGGCCCCCAGTGGATACCGGCACCTTGATTGATCTTGGACTTCCCGCCTTCAAAATTGTGAGAGAATAAATTTCTGTTCTTTCTAAACTACCCAGCGTGCAGTGTTCTGTTCCAGCAGGACAAACAGACCGAGACAACTCACGGCTGTGGGTTGGAGCACTCAGTATTGCCAACTCTTCCCAAGCCAGTCTATAAATTCAAAGTGATTGCAGTAAAGATCCCACTGTCTTGTGTAAGTTGGCAAGCCAATTCTAAAACTTACACAGAAATACCAAGGCACGAGTAGTCGAGACACACTTGAAGGAGCAGGACCAGGTGGGGTGACCTCCCCTCCTGGATATTAACAATGCCACGGTGATGAGGCAGAAGGTGTATTGGTGTGTAGATGAACAAACAGGCCTATGGAATCGAGCAGAGGGCTGGAAAACTGTCATACCACCATATGGACACTCAATGCAAGAAAAGAAAATGATTCTGCAGGGTAATGGAGAAAGAGAGGCGTTTTACACATCTATATGGAAAAATAACAAAACAACCTCTATCTCCCACCTTGCCAGTTCCGGGTACATTTAGGTCCACCTGTGAAGACGAGACAAAGCTCGTAGAAGAGAATGTAAAGTATCGTCACAACCTTGTCATGGGCAAGTATTTCTTTAGAAAGATGCATGTACACACCAAGGATTAACCATAAAAGAAAACATTAGGTCGGGCGCGGTGGCTCACGCCTGTAATCCTAGCTCTCTGGGAGGCCGAGGTGGGCGGATCGTTTGAGCTCAGGAGTTCGAGACCAGCCTGAGCAAGAGCGAGACCCCATCTCTACTATAAATAGAAAGAAATTCATTGGCCAACTAATATATATAGAAAAAATTAGCCGGGCATGGTGGCACATGCCTGTAGTCCCAGCTACTTGGGAGGCTGAGGCAGCAGGATTGCTTGAGCCCAGGAGTTTGAGGTTGCTGTGAGCTAGGCTGACGCCACGGCACTCACTCTAGCCTGGGCAATAAAGTGAGACTCTGTCTCAAAAAAAAAAAAAAAAG
>VSMD01103287.1:0-33412 GCA_008750895.1 Mirza zaza | reverse complement strand
CCCCCCCCCCCCCCCCCCCGCTCTAGCGTCTCCTGCTGACCCACATCACATTTCTGGCCTCTCCTGACCTGCAGAGCTTCCTGAAGGAGTTGCCTACAGTCATTGTCTCTGCTCTGCCACCTCCAGTCTCTTTTGTTCTTATCTCTGCTTTTCTAAGGAAAAAAAATATATATATATATATATATGTAGTAAATATACTTTTAATTTTTTATTCGAGTTAAATGTGCCCATAGTTTAGAATCAACTAAACACAGGTGGCCCCACCCCAGTCCCCCGTTTTTAAGGATAACGAGCTCTTTTAGCTGACGATTAGTCATTTTTGCCACCGCGTTTCCTACGTGACAGGTTTACGTTGCTTCCTTTCCAGTTTTAGGCATTACCTACCAGCTTCCCACTTCGGGAGAAGAGGATTTAGCTACTTACGCCCATTCCTCGCCCACCCTCCCCACTTCCTATCCTCACCCTCAAAATACAGTTGCATAATAATATCAATGATATTACTAATGTTTACATATCGTAGAAACCTTATTTACAGCCCTATATGGAAGACTATGATTTCTTTCCCTTTCCCCCCTTTTTTATAATAGGCTTTATTTTTTTGGAGCAGTTTTAGGTTTATAGAAAGGTTGAGCAGAGAGTCTTTGAATCCACCAAGATGAGATTTTCTTTTTGATTGTATACTCCCTTTCCAGATCATTACAATCAACACATTTTTGCCCACGAGAAATAAATTTGTTTATTCCTGTAGCATAAAAATCCATGCTTCGTGATTTGACGATGAACTCTTGGAAAGCATTTTCTGCATCCTGCTGGTTGTGGTAGTGTTTTTTCCCTGCAAAAAGTTGTTGAGATCCTCAAAGAAGTGGCAGTCGGTTGGCGAGGGGTCAGGTGATATAGGGGATGAGGCAAAACTTTGTAGCCCAATTGGTTCAACTTTTGAAGTGTTGGTTGTACGATGTGTGGTCTGGCATTGTGGTGGAGAAGAATTGGGCCCTTCCTGTGCAGTTTTCCATGCATCTCATCAATTTGCTGAGCATGCTTCTCAGATGTGATGGTTTTGCTGGGATTCTGAAAGCTGTAGTGCATCAGACCAGAAGCAGACCACCAACAGTGACCATGACCTTTTGTTGGTGCAAGTTTGGCTTTGGGAAGTGCTTTGGAGCTTCTTCTTAGTCCAACTGCTGAGCTGGCCATCGTCAGTTTTAGTAGAAAATCCTCTTTTCATCACACGTTCGTAATCCAATCGAGAAATATTGTTGTTGCATACAGTAAGAGAAGATGACACTTCCAAACAACGATTTTGATAAGCGGGTGCTCATGAGGCACCCCCTTATCGAGCTTTTTCACCTTTCCAATTTGCTTCAAATGCCGAACAATTGAGTTCTTCAGCAACTTCTTGTGTAGTAAGAGGATCAGCTTCCATGGTTGCTCTCAATTGGTCGTTGTCAACTTCCGATGGCCGGCCACTGTGCTCCTCATCTTCAAGGCTCTGGTCTCCTTTGCAAAACTTCTTGAACCACCACTGCACTGCACGTTCTTCAGCAGTTCCTAGTTCAAATGTGTTGTTGATGTTGCAAGTTGTCTCTGCTGCTTTAAGACCCATTTTGAACTTGAAGAAGAAAATCACTTGAATTTGTTTTTTGTCTAACATCATTTCCATAGTCTAAAGTAAATATAAAATAAACAGCAAGTAATAAGTCATTAACAAAAAAACATAAAGTAAGAAATGCACATTAAAATGTTGTATAACATAACCACATTTATTTAAGAATGTATTCCAATATCAAATGGCAAATTTCAACAATGCTAAAACCACAATTACTTTTGCACCAACCTAATAGACTATTATTAGCTAAAGTTCGTAAAGAATATTAGGGCTCATCCTACATGTTATATAGTTCTATAGTTTTGACAAATGCACAATATCATGGATCTGTCATTACAGTATCATACAGAATAGTTTCACTGCCATAAAAATCCACTGTGCTCCACCTAGTCATCCCTCTCTTTCCCCCCAATTTCCTGGCAATCACTGACCTTTTTACTGTCCCTATAGTTTTGGCTTTTCTATATTTCCATATATTTGTCGTATAACTGGAGTCATACGGTACTTTTCAGACTAGCTTTTTTCACTTAGTAATATGCATTTAAGTTTCCTCCATGGCTTTTGGTGGTTTGAAAGCTCATTTCTTTTATCACTGAATAATATTCCATTGTATGGACATACCTATCAAAAGACATTGTGGTTGCTTCCAACTTTGGGCAATTATGAATAAATATATTAGAAACATTCATTGCAGATATGATACTAAAAACACAGGTAACAAAACCAAAAATCGACAAGTAGGACTATATCGAACTAAAAAGCTTCTGCACAGCAAAAGAAACCATCAACGAAGTAAGAAGGTAACCTACAGAATGGGAGAAAATATTTACAAACCATTTGTCTGATAAACAGTTCATCTCCAGAGTATATGGGGCACTCTTAGAACTCAATAGCAAAAAAACTAGTAATTCGATTAAAAAATGGGTTAAGAACTTGAGTAGACATTTCTCCGAAGAAGACATACAAATGGCCAACAGCTATATGAAAAAATGCTCAATGTCACCACTAATCATCAGGGAAATCAAAACCATAAGAGGTATTACTTCATACCTCTTGGGATGGCTATTATCAAAAAAACAAAAGACAACTTTTGGCAAGGATGTGGAGAAATTGGAACCCTTGCACATTACTGATGAGAATTCAAAATGGTACAGCTGCTATGGAAAACAGTATAGAGGGTCCTCAAAAAATTAAAAATAGAACTAGCATATGATCTGACAATCTGACTTTTGGATATTTATCCAAAAGAATTTAAATCAGAATCTCAAAGAGATATTAGCATTCTTGTGCTCATTGCAACAATGTTCACTATAACCAAGATATGAAAATAACCAACATGCCCATCAACAGATGAATGGATGAAGATGTGGTATATACGTACAATGGACAACTATTAAGCCTTAAAAAGAAGAAAATTCTGCAATATGTAACAACATGGATGAAACTAAAGCACATCATTCTAAGTGAAATAAGGCAGCATAGAAAGGCAAATGTGATTCCACTTACAAGAGATATCTAAAATAGTCAAGTTCATAGAATTTGGTTCTGTGGTTGCCAGGGCTGGGGGGAGGGGAACAGGTGACATAAAGTTCCAGTCAAACAAAATGAATAAGCTCTAGAGATCTGCTGTACAACACTGTACCTATAGTTAACAATAATGTGTTGTACATTTTAAAATTGGTTAAGAGAGTAGATCTCACGTTAGGGTTCTTCTTCTTCTTTTTTTTTTTTTTTTTTTTTTGAGTCTGAGTCTCACTTTGTTGCTCAGGCTAGAGTGAGTGCCGTGGCGTCAGCCTAGCTCACAGCAACCTCAATCTCCTGGGCTCAAGTGATCCTCCTGCCTCATCCTCCCGAGTAGCTGGGACTACAAGCATGCGCCACCATGCCCGGATAATTTTTTGTATATATATTTTTTAGTTGGTCAATTAGTTTCTTTATATTTTTAGTAGAGGCGGGGTCTCGCTCAGGCTGGTTTTGAACTCCTGAACTTGAGTGATCCACCCACCTCGGCCTCCCAGAGTGCTAGGATTACAGGTGTGAGGCACTGCACCCGGCCTCACGTTAAGTGTTCTTACTGCAATAAAATAAAATAAAAACCAAACAGATATTCATGTGCAGTTTTTCTGTGGATATAAGTTTTAGACTCATTTGGGTAAATACCAAGGAACGCTTCATATTTTCTTCCCTTCTGTTTGTCTTCTCATTCTCTTGGCAGTGTCTTTTGCAGAGCAGAAGTTTTTTATTTTAAATTTCTTTCCCTTTTCTGCATAAACATTTTGTTTTCCTGGGTTTGATAACTTTTTTTGGTGGGGGAGAGTACTTGTTTTCCTATGTGTTTATGTCTAATTCAACTGCATTCTCTCCAAGTTGTGTGCATTTTTCAAAAGTTCAAAGACATTATTCTATCAGTTTTACCTCCCTGATGAAATATCTTCTAGAACCTTCTGACTTATTCCACCTATCTCTTTTCACCCTCATCCGGGAGATTCCCTTCACCTTTCTTTTGAGTTGGATACGTGTTTCTTGGAGTCCAGGTCTTATTCTTTATCGTTTTTCATATTTTACTTTTTCTTGTTCTACTTGGTTTACCTCCTTGTCTTAGTGGAACACATCCTCCAGTAGCTTTCCTAAAAAAGGATGCATGGGACGTAAAATTTTTCAGCTCTTGCAAATCTGAAAATATCTTTTTTCTATTTTCGCTTTATCAGTGGTTTGGCTAGGTATACAATTATAGGCTGAAAATCTTTTTTTTTTTCATACTTTTGAAAACATAGCTCCATTGTCTTCTGGTTTCCAGGATGGCAGTTGAGAAGTCTGATGCCATTATGATTCCCGATACTTTGTAGAATTTTGCCAAATTTTCTTCTTGTCCCTGTGTTCTGAAATTTAATGGTGAGTCAGCATGAGTCTATTTTTATCCTTCAGATGGTCACTCCATGGGCCCATTAAATCTGGAAACTCAAGCCCTTAAGTTCTGAGAAATATTTCATTGACTATTTCCTCTCTTTGGTTTTCTCAGTTCTCTCTTTCCGAAATTCCTTTGTTCAGGTGTTAGATTCCTGCTCTGGTGTATTTTCCACATTGTGACAGCTGTGGACATGCCTGCTAGGTTATCCCTTCAAGAAAGAACTTGCTATTCAGCTTTAAGGAGCACAGTTCTCACCTTTGATACCTGCCCAGTGGGTGAGCCAATACCAAGGTCTTCTTGGGCAGCCCCAGCCAATCACTGAGCACAGCAGGGACACCAGGGCCTGGCCATTTCGTCCAGTGGGGGGCTCCTCCCATGCACAGGTTTTGCTCTGGGGCTCCCTGCTGGATTGCCCAAGACTTTGTTAGGTTTGCATGGAAGTCTGAGGCTCTCCCTGCCCACATCTGATTCCTTCTCTCTTTCCTTTCTCAGGTATCACATTTACATCATGGTCTGGAGACTCTCCCCAGCCAATCTGGCTTCTTCCTCCTTTATTTTTCCCAGGCATTAGGGCCCCAGAACTTCTTGTACTCCTAAATCCATCTCAGCGTCCATACACCGGAGGACTCCAACTGACACATGTATCTTTATCTCTTTGCTCTATGCTATGCTCTGAGTGTTTGTGTCCCCCCAAAATACAAATGTTGAAGTCCTCACCCCCACAGTGATATATTAGCAGGTGGGAACTTGGGGAGGTGATTAGGTCATGAGGCAGGTCCCTCATCTCATGAATGGGATTAGTGCCTTGATAAAGAGGGCCCAGAAAGACCCTAGCTTTTTCCACTCTGTGAGATTATAGAGAAAAGATGTCACTCTAAGGAGAGTATCACCAGACACCAAATCCGTGGTGCCTTAAACCTTTTAAACAAGATTTCTATTTCTGCTATGATATTCTTAATTTCCAAGAACTTTTTTGTTTTGTTAATTCTCGGAGGTTCCCTCCACCCCAAATAGCTTCTAGTTTTTGTTTCACAGTTGCAGTATATATTCTGAAATCTCTAAATATAGTAATAATGGTTTTATTTTTAAATTATCTTGTCCCTGCATATTGTTTCCTCCAAATTCTGTTTTCCTGTTTGTTTTGGTTCTGGCATTTCTCAAATGTAGATGTTCTCTGCTTGTCTCATATTTAAGAGATTTCAAAAGCCATAGGGGCCAGGCATGGTGCACCTGTCATCCTAGCACTCTGGGAGGCTGAGGTGGGAGAAACACTTGAGCTCAGAAGTTCAAGACCAGCCTGAGCAAGAGTGAGATCTTGTCTCTACAAAAAATAGAAAAATTAGCTGGGCATAGTGGCATGCAACTGTACTCCCAGCTACTTGGGAGGCTAAGGCAGGAGGATCGCTTGAGCCCAAGAGTTTGAGGTTACAGTGAGCTATCATGATGCCGCTGCACTCTAGCCCAAGCAACAGAGCAAGAACCTGTCTCCAAAAACAAAAACAAAACAAAACCAGAAAATGGTAGAAATCACAATAATGGTTGTGTGTGTGTGTGTGTGTGTGTGTGTGTGTGTGTGTGTGTGGTGAGGGGAAGGAAGTGTTGACTGGGGCATGATGAAACTTTCTGGGGAGACAGAAATGTTCTATATGTGGATTGAGTTACTCAGGTGTACATGTCAGTTGAAACTCAAACTGACCACTTAAGGTCATTGTAATTCACTATAAATAAATTTTAAAAAATAAAAACACAATTATAAAAGCAAGCTGATGAGAAGCGCTGTGCTGGGGGTGGGGTGGCTTGTTGATGACTTGGGGGTTCAGTGTAAGGAAATGGTTGGGCTCTTTCGCTGGGAAACCCTGAGGCCAGCACATCTTGGTAATCTTTCCCTGGCTGGTCGGACTCTGAGGTAAAAGGCAGAACTGATACAAACAGAGAACAAGCACTTTGGAGGCCACAGCAGCTGTGCAGGGAAAAGAAAACGAAAACAAAGAGGAAACAATAACAAAATGCCTGTCATTAATATATTCGGAGATTAAAAGGAGCAAACTCGGGAATCTCCCGAGACTTCTGGAGAGTTGAGGCTGGACCCCACGGTTCTGGGAGTCAAGAGCGGGAGGGGGGGGAGGCCTGGGAAGAGGGGGGAGGGGCCAGGGCTTCCACATTCAGGTCAGGTACAGAACTCCCCCCTCATTAGCGCCTGGTGCCCCCCAGCTCAGAGACCCTGAGTCCGACCCTCCCAGGAGAGGAACCTCCAGGCTTTGCTGGGGCGGGAGAGGCAGCTAGCTGTGCCATGCGGGGCAGGACGTCTGAGGATCAGAGCCTTCTTAAACCCATCCTGCAGCTTTCAGCCCGCTTTGCTCCCATTTCTAGAAGTACCTAGTCTATTCTATGTGCAACTTTTAGGGGGTTTTGTGGGGTGAATTCTGGTGCTCTTGGCTTATTCCTCTACCAGCTCAGGGTTCACTGAAGGGACAACTCCCTCAGTCTGCTAAGTCGGTTACCACACGTGCATCTGCCTTCCAGAGTCCAGGATGGTGTTGCCGTTGCCTCCTTTTTCAGCTGATTTGTTCCTGCTGATCTGTACTCTGGTAGGCAGAACGACGCCCCTCCCAAATGTCATAGTCCCTGGAACCTGTGAATATGTTACCCTCCATGGCAGAAGGGACTTTGCAAATGTGTGTTCAGGACCTTGAGACAGAGAGAGGCTGCTGAATTATTCAGGTGAGCCCACTCTCATCGCATTAGCCCTGAAAACCTTGCCCAGCTGTGGTCAGGGACAGGGGTGTGAGGTGAGACTCAGGGTCAGAGAGATGCACCCGGCTGGAGGGAGGGAGCCATGGGCCAGGAGACACCGGTGCCTTCTGGAAGCTGGAAAAATACAGGAAATGGATTCTCTCTCCTGTAGCTTCCAGAAAGCCCTTCCAGAAAGAGCTTTCTAGAGCAGTCTTATCAACACTTTGCTTTTAGCTCAATGAGACCTGTGTTCCTTGTGGTATATAGAACTGCAGGAATTAATGTGTTTGGCTTCAGTCAACTCAGTTTATGGCAATTTGTAAGCAATACAAGACTCGTACACATATCTTAAAAAAATATCCACTCACTATCGTTTTAGTGGAGTTTAAGGACACAGAGAAGTTAGCTGTGTGTTCAATGCACCATCTTTAACTAGAAATCACAGCTCAAACCTACTTTTATCTCTACCCCTTCATGACATGTTTTATCTATCTATCTATCTATCTATCTATCTATCTATCTATCTATCTATCTATCTATCTATCAAGACAGGCTCTTGCTCTGTTGCCTGGGCTAGAGGGTCAGTGGTGTCATCATAGTTCACTGCAAACTCCTAGGCTCAAGCGATCCTCCTGCCACAGCCTCCCAAGTTGGTTGGGACTACCAGTATACACCATCACACCCAGCTAAGTTTTCTATTTTTGTAGAGATGGGGTCTCACTATGTTGCCCAGGCTGCTCTCAAACTCCTGGCCTCAAGTGATCCTCTCGCCTTGGCTTCCCAAGTGCTAGGATTACAGGCATGAGCCACCTTGCCCAGCCTCAAGACATGTTCTTTGTTTACTTTTTTTTTTTTTTTACACCAATAGGATTCAGGAAAGGACATATTCTAATCAAAACCTTGTACATGGCTAAATCTAATCTGGCCTCCCTTGACCGTTCAGCATCTCTGACGCCAGAGGACCACACCCTCCCTCCTTCTTGCCACGCTCTCCCCTCGGCTCTTCCATGACAGCATACGATCCCGGCTTCCCTCCTACTCACCCAGGTGCTCCTTCTCCGCCACCCTCACTGTCTTCTCCGCTACGTGATCTCAGAAATGTGGGGTTCCTCTCCCTCCTGGAGCCTTCCCCCTACCCTCTCCTGTGTGATCTCTCAGCTTCCAATGTCATCCTTATGCTGATCACTCTTGATATTCTACCACCGGCTGAGCCGTCCTCCTCTTGTATCAAGTCCTCACTTGACACCTCACCTGCTTCTCAAATTGAAAATATCTGTGGCAGGATTCTTGGATTTCTCACCAAACCCCTTCCCTCCCTTGAGTCTTCTCGGCATCCATATGCTTATCCAACCCCCAAGCCTCAGAGTCACCTGGACTCCCTTCTTCCTCTAACCCATGTGCGAATTCTGCGGACTCTGCCTCCGAGCTCTGTTTAGAAGGCATCGCTCCCCTGATCTCCAACACCCACCCCTGCGTCACCACTGCGACCCCCACGCCAGTGTCCTGTGTCCACTCCGGCCCAACTGCCATTGATTCTCCCCAGAGCAGCCTGAGATGCAGTTAAAACTGTCGATCAGATTGTATCACTTCCCCCGCTTAAAAGCTCCCAAAGGCTTCCCGGTTCCGTCTAGAACAAAATCCATTCTCCTGCCCATGGCCGACAGGGCCCATGTGATCTGTCTCTCCCGCCTCACCTGGTCACTGTCCCCGTCACCTGCTCTGCCCCAGCCACACTGGTCACACTCCTGCCTGCCTCTGGTGCTATGATTGCTTGGCCTGGACTGCTGCTGTGTGCCCCCCACCCTTCCCATGGCCGGCTCCTTCCCGTTCTCTGGGTCTCGGATGAAACGTCCGGACCTTCCCTGGTCAAACTGTGCTGGTTGCAGCACGATGTGCCGTAATGGAGGTGTGAGCACCACGCCCTCGGCTTCTGTTGTGGGACAATGCAAGAGACAGCCCCGCAGAGAACACCTATGCATCTGTTGAAAATTTCGACCTTCTCGGATGAAACGTCCTGACTTATACAAAGTGGGTGTCTTCTCCGCCACCACTGGCTGTTTCCTTCACAGTGGGTTCTGAATTTTGGTGATCCTGTCTTTTTGCTTCCTTATGTTTTGCTGGACTCCCTCATCCGATTAAGCCCCAAGAGAGCAGGGATGGCGTCCTCAGTCGGTTTCTGGTGCTAGCCCACGGAAGGCGCCCGAGGAACTTTGCTGAGTGAATGAAGGAAGGAAGGAACGCAGTGGGCGCCCACGATGTGCCAGATGCTTTCATGTACACCCCAGTCATTTCATCGTCATGACGACCCTCTGAGCTGTCCCACTGGACTACATTTCCCAGCTTCCCTTGCAGGGAGCTGTTCTGGCCAATGCGTGTGGGCAGGAGCGAAGGCGGCTACTTCCAGCTTTGGATCCTAAAAACTTCATGTGTGATATCCACTCTTGCTCTTCATCTGCCGGCTGGATGCTGAAGATCCAACAGTGGATTCCGAGGCTCTGGGTGACAACAGCGTCGTGAGATGAAGGGAACCTGGGTCCCTGAAAGACGGTGTGGGGCAGGGTCTCCCCTGACACCCCCGTTAGACTTTACATAAGCAGGACGTAGAACTCCACTGTGTTGAGCCATTGCAACTTCCGAGCTTATCTGTCACCACAACTCGCCTCACCTTAATGAGTACATCAAAACACCAGGTGGCTGGCGAGCAACACCGTGGGTGACACTTTGGCTGATAAATTTTCATGGAATGCAGACGTGTTCTCTGCAGGGCTGTCTCTTGCATCGTCCCGCAGAAGCTGAGGGCATGTTGCTCACACCCCTGTTACAGCACGTCGTGCTGCGTGTTCAAGTGTGCGCCGCTGTGTCTTCGTTAGGCTGCGAGCCCCTCCGGAGAAGTGCCTGTGCCACGTCCTCTCTGGCCTGGGCATCCAGCCCCCAGGGCGCCGCAGAGAAAGTTTGTGAATCCACAAATAAATGAACAGATCACCTGCACCCCTCGTTGCCTCTCTGTCCCTAAAAATGCCCAAGAAAGTCCAACTCTTTAATTTTACAGAAGCCCAAAGAGAAGAAATGACTTCCCCAGGGTCGCACAGAAGCAGGAGGCAGCTGCAGCCTGCCCCAGGGCTGGTGAATGTGACAGCAGCTATTTGGGAGTGAATCTTGGCACTTTCTAGGGGCTGGAGAAGGCTGGGAGAGGGCACGGGTGGGGCGAGTGGTCAGGGTGACCGCAGGCTGCCCTAAGCCCCAAGATGACCCCTCCCAGTCTCGCCTCCCCACTGCCCTGCTGGTCCTCCCCCGGCAGCAAAGAAATAGCCCAGAGCCTTCCCTCCCACCCTCCCCGCCAGCACTGCCTGCTCCCGCTGCCTGGGCGGGCACAGCGCTCAGTATTTTTAGCTTCACCACCTGGCACCTGTGGTCACTGTCTCTGCCCAGCCTGGCCATGTCCCCTCCCAGGCCTTAAAGGGGCAGAGCCTGCCAGCTAGAAAGGAGACCAGTTCCTGCAAACATAGGTGGAGGGCAGGAGGCAGAGGGACACCCCCTACAGAAGGGTCCCCAAAGTTGGCGGTGGGAGATGAGGGACGAGGGAGGAGCGGGCAGGATCTCATGGTTGAGATGCTGTGCCTGTCTCATGCTGGGGCTCCCCAGTGCTGATTTGCTCAAGCTGCTCCCTGGGGGAGCAGGTCACTGTCACACATCTGTGCCCCTCTAAGACCTCAGGCCACAAAGTCTCCAAGGCAGGGCATGGGAGTGCGTGGTTTTAACAGTCAACTCAGGTGACTCTGATGCCCTCTCTCTCCGTGTCATACTCATTCATTCATTCATTCAACAAGCATTTTGGGCTCCCACTATGAAAACGGTCATTCTGTCACGAGTCTGTTGATTCGGAGTTCAAGAGGCGCCTCCGCACCTGTCACTTCGCGGAGTCCCCTGTGTGGCCCTTGTTTTGCTACAAGCCCTCGGCACCGCCTGCTCCTGTGCCTGGATCCTGGATCAAGTTCCTGGCTCAGTGGTTAAGGCCCTTTGTGATCCAGGCCTGCTGTCCCTGCCAGCCTCACCCCTACATGATTTTGTTTTCACGCCACCGAGCCTTTGCTCTTTCCCGGCTTCGCTCAGCACGTGGGAAGGAACTCGCACTGCAGGACAGACCTGGTGGGTCTCCTGTCGCTCCTGCAGGCAGAGGTGGTCCCTCTTCCCCCTCCCCACTCCCTGGGTGGGCACCCTGCTCCCACGCCCATCGAGGCGCCACCACTCTGTGTCGGACCGATCTGTCTTCTCCTCTCTCTCCCAGCACGCTGGGACCCCGTGAGTCCCCAGCTCAGGCACTGGCACTCTGCGGGTGCCCAGTCACCATGGCAGGGAGCAGCTCTCCCATTTCACAGATGAGAAGACAGAGGTCCACAGAGGGGAAGTTTTGGACCCAGGGTCCAACAGAGCGAGCCAGGGAGGAGCTTGGCCCAGGCTGCAGGAGCCCACACCCTGGCCCTCCTGTCCTGCAAGGGGCCAGGGGGTGGGGCACCTGGCTTGGTCCCGCCTGCCCTCTCCCCACCCCGGGCAGTGCTGACTCAGTGCTGATAGAGGCATGGGCGGGCTGGGCCGGAGCAGAGGTGACCCCTGTCTCCTCTACAGATTGTCCAACCATTCTCAGAGCCTGTGGTCACAGCTTGGGTAATGCACTTGGCTGGAGTCTGGTTTCCCTGCAGGTGGGGCTGGGGAGAGGCGGTGGAAGGAACAGTGGTCCCTCGGGCATGAATCCCCACTGGGCCCGCGCACAGCCCCTCTCTCCACACAGGTACACAGAAGTCACACCTGCTCCCACAAACACGCACGCACACTCACAATCACACACATTCACCCCCACATACCCCACATTCTCTCCCTTCCTCCCCCTCTCTTTACACACACACACACACACACACACACACGCATATACACACCACACATTTTCACATAGTAATTCAACAAAGGCCGACCACCTGTTAGGTGCCAGTGTCATGCAGGCAGGAAAGGTGGCTCTCAAATCGGGGTGGGGCAGGGGCTCCCAGGAGGGCTTCCTGAAGGAGGAGGCAGGCATTGCAGCTGGGCCTGGCTGGCGGAGAGCCAGGGGAAGGGAAGTCTAGGCAGAGTTTCTCTGGAGGTGGACACTGGGGAAACAGTGCGATGAAGCGGGAGGTGCCGTTGGCCTGAATCGCCCAGCAGAATGTCGACTTCATGCTGTGGGAGCTGAGAGCTATGGAGGCTTCTGAGCAGAGGAGGGACATGACCACAATGGGAGAGGAAAGAAAAGTCACTCTGGGACCAGGGTGGGAGAGACAGGGGGAGGCGAGGATGACAGCCAGGTGCGAGATCTGAGAGTCCAAAGTGGGAAGGTGGCCGTGAGCAGCGCCAGGCAGACTCAGAAGCAAGACCACCAGGCCCAGAGGGGCCCAGGCCGAGTGCTGTGCCCTCCCCTGACCCCCATGGCACTGACCTCCGCAGTGGGACCTCTTCCAGCAGCTCCTCCTCCTCCTCCCTGTGGAAGCAGACGAAGCAGAAGGCTGGCACATCGTCGGTGCCACAGCCCGTGGGCCAGGCCAGAGGCAGCTCCAGGACAGGGCAGGGGTGGCTGGTGGCGGTCGGGGGGGCATCTTCCCCAGCCTGGGCAGGAGTCCCTGAGCCAGAGCGCTCCAGGGTCAGCAGCCTGTCGGCCTCAGGGCCCCGCACCGGCCCCCCCACCACCTGTGCCTTTGCGCTCAGGTTGCCCGTCGCCTCGGTGGGTGGAGGAGCCTGTGGCTCTGTCCAACGGAGGCTCTTGTCCTGACCCACGGGGGCTCCAGCCGCAGGGCTGGGCCTCGGGAAGCCGCTTCCAGCCGCCTCGACTCAGAGGTGCTGGCCGGGGGACAAAGGTCCTGCAGGGCCCCTCACCACCCCCTGCGGAGCCCTAGGCCCCGGGGTTGCCCACTCTGCTGGTGTCTGTCAGAGGTGGGACTGGGCGACAGGCTTGCAGGTGACCTGTCCTTCTGTCCATCTGTCTGTCCAGCTGTCTGCTCCTTCCTTTCCGGCCACCGCAGCCACAGAGGTGGCTTCCCTAAGAAAGTTTGTTCTCCCCTGCCAGGGTGGGTGGCAGGGGCGGCCCCCAGGAGACAGGGCTTGGAGCTGCAGCCGGAAGGTGGGCGAGATGGGCGAGGCTGGCACAGTGCTCACACCGCCGACCTCCAGCAAAGTTCTGACCCTGGAGTCGGGTCCTGCTCGGCTCACTCCAGCTGGAGACTCCCTCCGCTCCCTCCGACTCCGACTCCAGCGGCTGCTCTGGCAGACCGGCTGGGCTGTGGGTATTAATAGCTCCACATTCACGCTGAGAAGCCTGGAGGTTAACTCCTTCCCTGCCAGAGCTGGGGAGGCCGGCGGTGTGGCCAGCCGCCTGCTGAAGTGGCCACCGAAGGCGGCGCGTTCATCCCGCCCCGCCCTGAGCCCGGCTGCCACGGCGGATGCTCAGTGCCACCTCCTGTCGCCGTGCCACCTCCTGTCGCCGAGTCTCTGTGCAGCGGTCTTGGTTACAGTGGGCGGGCCACCTGACCCCTCCACACGCGCCTCCAGGAGGCCGGGTGGGGCTGCGGCTCAGGGCGGCACTCCTGAGATGGGCGGGGCTCTGTGCTTCTGGGAGCACCCCAGGGCTCCCCAACTCACACGTTCACCCCTCAACTCACTGGGTCCCCCCACGTTCTCTTAGCAGTCACCACTGGGGACTCTAGGCCCAGTTCTGGGGCTGGCTTCAGTGGGCAGTTCCTGGTGTATTTAATCGAGGAACGTGGGCAGGGGGTGGGAATGGGGGAATCGGAGTAGAATTTGTTTGCCTAAAAAATGTTTATGGAGCACCTGCTACGGGCCAGGGCCATGGGACACACAGCAGCGAAGAGGGCAGCCGCCATTCCTGCTGCTGTGGGTTTGCGCGTCACTGTGGGCGGCCAAGGGGGCTGCGGTGTGAGCGGGGAGAAGATGCTGCCCACCAAGCAGGTGCAGCCCCAAGCGCCAGCTTGTGGTGTGCACCCCAATAAGGTTTCAGCCCCACCCACCTCCTTTGCAGTTTACAACAGCACAACCATTCACAGTGGCCCTGGAAACACCAGCAAACAAAGGAAAAATAAGCTCCATTAGTGAAAAGTACTACTAAAAAAATAAAACAAGGACATGTGAGAGAGGATGATGGAGAGGTAGTTGGCTAGGGTGTTCAGGGAGCACCTCACAAGGAGGGGACATTGGAGCTGCAAACTGCAGAAAGGAGGAGAAAGGAGGAGGAGGAAACAGCCAGAAGATCTGGAATGTTCCAGGAAGAGAGATCAGCAAGTGCAAAAGCCCAGAGGCAAGAAGTAGCTGGCGTTTGAAGAAGAGAAGGAGAAGCAGAGGAGAAGATCTTCAAGCTGGGCCTTACAGAGTAAGTAGACTTTTCCAGGGGGTTCAGGAAGCGGGGCCTCACCAGCAGAGGGAACAGAGTATGCAAAGGCTCAGAGGCATGAAAGGGAGGGATGGTGCACTGCAAGACAGGAACACTACATGGGTGACGCAGCCAGAGATGAAGGAGGTATTCTATTCTTTCCAGAGTTGTCCCACCTAGGGCTCTGAGGAGGAAGGATGGGTGAGGAGGAAGGTGGAAGTGGGAACTCGGGTGGGCTGAGGGGCTGAGGAGTTTGCAGGTGGGGAAGTAAAGAGACTTGGAAGGAACCATCCATATATATGGAACTGGATTCTATGGCTGGAAGAACAGGTCTGGGCCTCTTTGGCCAAGAAAAGGGAGGCCCTGGGAACAGAATGGCTATATACAGTTGTTTAGGCTACACACTGCACAAGGACACTCTGGTGGATGGTGGATGGGGGCTGATACCCAGCTGTTCCTCTGGTCTGCCAAGCTTTGCATTCTTGAACTGCGACAGCATGGCGGTGGCTTGCCTTTTCTAACTTCTCCACCTTGAGGGGTGCCCTTTTCCAATTGGTCTATCCAAAGGTGGGGTGGGGGGGGGTTGGCCAGGCACAGTGGCTCACACCTGTAATCCCAGCACTCTGGGAGGCTGAGGCAAGAGGATCACTTGAGCTCAGGAATTCAAGACTAGCCTGAGCAAGAGCGAGACCCCGTCTCTACTAAAAACAGAAAACATTGGTCAGGTATGGTGGTGCCCATCTATAGTCCCAGCTACTTGGGAGGCTGAGGCAGGAGGATCACTTGACCCCAGAAGCGTGAGGCCGTAGTGCACTATGATGATGCCATTGTACTCCACCCTGGGCTACAGAATGAAAGCCTGTCTCAAACCAAAACCAAAAACAAAAAAAAACAAAGGGGGTATTTTTTTTCCTGATTGGCACAATGTGGCCCCATAGGCTGGTCTGGGGAGACGCCCCAGGGGCCCAGGCTCTGCTACAGACTTGCTATCTGGCTCTGGACCAGTCACTGTCCCTCTGTAGAGCCATCCACCGACAGACCTAGCTAGAGGCCAGCTGGTCCAAGCCCTACACTGCACAGAGGAGGAGAATAAGCCCAGAAGGGGGTAGCAAGTCCCCCGAGGTCACACCGAGACCACAGCAGAGTGACATCCCTGACTCTTGAGTTTCCTTGTGGAGAGGACAGGCAATGAGAGGGGACAGAGGAGGGCAGGGGAGGGCAGCCCGGGTTATGCTCCCTGGGGAGGGTGTCAGATGAGGTAGGGATGCCCCAGGCCTCTAGGTGCCCCTTCCCCCGCCCCCAGGCCCCATGGGGCTGTCATTTGCAGATTTTAATTATTCATGTTGCTGCTGCTTTGCCTGGTTTTAATGCACTTTGATGGCATTCTCTAGCTAATGGGGAAAATCAATAGATTTTAATTCTTAGTGGCTGTGAAGCTCTGTCTGTCTCCTGTTTGGGTGGCTTGGCCAGGCTCTTTGGCTGGAGGTTGGGGGTGGAGGCTCAGGCCGGGTTCACAGAAGCCTGGAACTCAGTCCCACCTCTCATTCTCTTTTGACTGCAGTCTGGGGAAGAAGGATTAGAGTCACAGGCAGCTCCAAACATCTTGGAGGGGCCGGGCCCTTAAACCTCAGCCATTTGCAACCTATCCAAGAGGAATGGCAGCTCCTCCCGGCCCTTGTGCCAGATGCAGGGGCCAGACCCATGCCAGCAGGGGCTGCCCCACCAGCTTTTGGGGCATGGAGTCAGGCACTGCCTACCCACCACTCAGGCTCCACCCTGGCTGCCTCCTGGGCACAGGCCCAGCTCACAGACCTGTCTTAAAATGTGGGGGGGGGATCTGGCCCAGGCCCCCCATTCCTGAAGACCCTGAAATACAGACTTCTGGTGTTTTCTCTGCAGTTATACACTCAGGTGTGACAATTTCTCTAATAGGATTAAGAGCTGAGATATCCATGGGACAGCACGGAGGGAGCCTCCATCTCAGACTACATCCTTGCTCCCGCCTCCCTGTGTGGTGGCCCAAGTCAATGTCCTTTAGGAATCCAGGAATTACCTTGTGGATGGAGCGATTCTATAGCACTGATTGGTTTGTGTTAAGAGTGTTCATGAGGACAGTGTAAACACCTAAGATATACTATGGGCTTCATAATGCTGGTTTGGGTATTTCTCGATGTTTCCAAAATTCAATGAGCCATCCCAAAAAGAAAGAGGCCTGAGATGTCCCACCCTTGGAGAGGCCCTCCCTGCTTCCAAGGGACCCAGGGCCCACCCCCGGGTGGCAATGCTCGGGCTATCTAACAGGCTGTTTGCTGGGGCCCTAGCCTAGAGCCAAGGCTCTCTGGAACCCAGGACCTGGGACCTGGGCACCTGCCCTCTCCCGTCTGGGCCCCAGCAGCCATGAGGCCCAGTCCTGGGTTGGACAAAAAGCTTTTGTGGTGTGGGTGTCACGTGGGGGGTGGGGGCAGACCTGGCGTGAGTCTCCCTCCAGCACTGACGTCGTGTGCTCCTCACACGCCCTGGTTTTGCAGGTGTCCTCTCAGGTGAAGGCTGAATTAATCCCTCTCTTCAGTTCACAGTGCAGGGTCACTCTTGGTTCCTGCAGGGCCCTGCCCTGTTTTTGTTCATATCTTTATTCCCTTTTACTGCAATGGGTGCTGGGCAGGAAAAAGTGCCACATGCCACCTCATGGGACCCCTGGAAGGTTACGTGAGCCAGAGCATGTCATTGTTTAGGGCGGCACCTGGCACACAGTGGCCTATCAGTAAAAAGTCCCATTCCATCTCCTAAAGTGGTTCTCTCCCCCAGGGGACTTGTAGACTTGGACAAAACACCTTCCCCTTTGGCACACCCAAGCATGGCTGGTGTTTCTCAAAGTCCTTCACCAATGACCTGAGTGATTTCCTGGGGAGAGAATCTACCATGCTCTGGGAGGGAAGCAAATATGGACACAACAGGCTCCCATTTCAAGTTCAAGTTCAGTAGTGACTGGGTGCACGCTGCACATCAGGCCGAGTGCTGGGCGTTACACACGGGGGCCCAGACAGGCCCAGAGAGGACAGGCTGCCACCGGTGGGGAGCTCTCTGTCCTGTGGGTGTGGGTGTGAGATGGCCTTTCCTTGCTAAGCAGGGTACAGTGAAGCTGCTGGAACAGAGGCCCCATGCTATCGTGGCTCACACAAGTCTTCTAACAAATTAATTAGGAGCAAATGCCAAAGTTTTGTCTCAGGTTTGCCATGATGGAAGAGGCTTCTGGGTCAAGCTGGTTCAAAGAGTCCTTGCCCTTTTAGAGGAAACAGAATTGTTGGATATTGCTTTTTTTTTTTTTTTTTTTGACTAGGCATGAGAACAAAGAAAGTCTGATTCCAGATCGTTGAGCCCTGACTGACAGCTGAGTGGGTGGGATGCCCGTTTCCTAGACAAGGTCTTACCCGAATTACAGCCTATCAGCATGTTGCTTAAGGATTTTGTCAAGAATGTCATCGTCTTCTCAGAAGGAGCTTATGAATGATATCACATGCAAAAATTTATGTCCTGAACCAAGTTTGGTGCAAGTTTTCCTTATAAAAAAGTGGAATTTCTTTTCTCGGGTAGCAGCCCAGAGGTTGGTGGCCCTCTTGGCTGCAGCTGGTTTATGGACACCATATTCACATTTCGGTCCTCAAGGAGAAAGAAAGATGGAGCATTGCAGGAGTGGCATTCCTGACTCCTACCCATTTTCTATGAGAAAATAATTGGGCCCTAGCTGTACGGGAGACTGGGAAATTCATTTTCTAGCTGCATAACCATATGCATTGCTAAGAACTGGGGCAGAGGTGAAGTATTACCGAAAGGAGGAAGGAGAGTAGGATATAATTAGCAGTCATGAGGGCCTCTGAACTCTCCTCTCCTCTTCCTGCTATAAACTCTGTTTACTAACCCACTTATTTGGTCTTTTTAATTGAGGAAATACCTGGATCAACCAGTCTATACAGAACAGGAGGACAGAGGCTCTAAGACGTAGATTATCTGATCTATTTGCATATACTAAGAAGAGATTTTAAGTTTCGTCAGGAAGGTTTGTGAAGGCATTAATGAAGGTGAAATTTAAAAAATGAAGTAATAATTAACTCCAGGGAAAACAAAAGGTTGCACAAGAAAGGAAGTGTAATTATAGTATATTATGTGGCTGAGCTGTGAATATTGTCTACAAAGATATAGTAACATAAATAATAAAAATTTTTTTTATCCAAAAAGAGTATATATAACCATACTGGGAGGATGAGGACAAGATGCATGTGGGTGGGAGCGGAAGGCAAAGGGTGTAAGAGAAAAATCAAGGTTGGGTGCAGTGACTCACACCTGTAATCCCAGCACTCTGGGAGGCCAAGATGGGAGGATCGCTTGAGCTCAGGAGTTTGAGACCAGCCTGAGCAAGAGCGAGACCCCGTCTCTAAAAATAGAAAAAATTAGCCAGTCAACTAAAAATAGAAAGAACAACAACAAAAAATTAGCTGGGTGTGGTGGTGAGGGCCTGTAGTCCCAGCTACTTGGGAGGCTGAGGCAGGAAGATTACTTGAGCCCAGGAGTTTGAGGTTGCAGTGAGCTAGGCTGACACCACCTATGGCACTCACTCTAGCCCAGGCAACAAAGCCAGACTCTGTCTCAAAAGAAAAAAGAGATGAGAGAGAGAGAGAGAGAGAAATCAAGAAATAGCTGCATTAGCATGTTGTTTAGAATCTTGCCATTGGAAGAATAATCCACGGACCAACAATATGGGCATCACCAGGCAGCTTATTAGAAATGTAGAATCTTGGAAACTGCCCCAGGCCTGCTGCATCAGAACCTGTATTTTAACAAGATCCCTGGATGGTTTTCACGTTGCTTAAAGTTTGAGAGACCTCACTTAGAAAATAGCAAACAGAAAGAACAACTAAAAGAATAGAATCCATTGCCTAACTTAGGAAGAAAAGAGCTAGAGTGCAAAGTGGTGGAGTAGAGGGCTGATAATTTTTTATTTAAGTCCTGTAGTTTGAGTTTTTAACTATGCTGAAGATTTATGTTGCTGAAAAGAGGTAAATTATGTGCATGATTTCAAATCCCAACAATGCAAAAGTGAATGCAAAGTCTTCCTCCTATTAGAGACTCTGGTCTCCCCTTGCCTTGTCAACAGTTTCTAGGGTATCCTTCCAGAACATTAATCTGCATACCCAGCCTATGTATACGTGGCCATCCTGTTTATTTTACTTAATTTTTTTTTTACAGATAAGAGCACATGCAATGCACTTTGAGGCATCTTGCTATTTTCACTCAATAATATCTTGGAGATTATTCCATATAAGTACATGTAGATCTGCTTAATTCATTTACAGGTTGCTTTTATAGGCTATTACAGGATGCCTAGTATGGTAATGTACTTAACTGCTACCCTAGGGATGGGAAATCAGGTTGTTTCCAGTCTTCCTCTGTTACACACAATGCTACAATAAGCATTTTGTAACCACAATGTAGCAAAGGGCTAAGGGCATAGAATGCCTGGAATTGGAGACCCAGGGCTGCCACTAAAGCCAATTATTTTATCTTTATGGACCTCAGTTTCTGTAGCTGTGAAATGGGGATAAAAATGATACTTGTGGTACCTGCCACGTGTACTCATATTCTTGGCACTGGGGCTCAGTAATGAACAAAACAGATAAACAGGCCGGGCGCGGTGGCTCAAGCCTGTAATCCTAGCTCTCTGGGAGGCCGAGGTGGGCGGATCGTTTGAGCTCAGGAGTTCGAGACCAGCCTGAGCAAGAGCGAGACTCCATCTCTACTATAAATTGAAAGAAATTAATTGGCCAACTAATATATATAGAAAAAATTAGCCGGGCATGGTGGCGCATGCCTGTAGTCCCAGCTACTCGGGAGGCTGAGGCAGGAGGATTGCTTGATCCCAGGAGTTTGAGGTTGCTGTGAGCTAGGCTGACGGCACGGCACTCACTCTAGCCTGGGCAATAAAGTGAGACTCTGTCTCAAATAAATAAATAAATAAATGAATATAAAAAAAATAATAATAAAAAAAAACAGATAAACAGATGAAAGTCCCCGCCCTTGTGGAATTATATTCTTGTGGCAGGAGACAGATAATAAATTAATAAAATATATGATGTTGTAATTGGCCCCCATTGAGGGGGCCAAATATATGATGATAAATTAATAAAATATATGATGTTGTAATTGGCCCCCATTGAACAAATTTCAATGACCCTCATAGAATCCTCTCCCTAACTATTTGATTTTTTTTGAGTTGTTTCCCAGAAATGGGAATCCTTAGGGATTCATACAAAATAAATAGAATCCCTCCCCTGAGGACAGCCGTTCTATCAGATGCCAGCAAGAGGGCTGCCCCTGCCATGTGACCCCGTGTTGTGAGAAAGCTGCCCAAAGAACTGCAGTGGCACCTTAGTGGCCTCAGAGAAGGAACTGGATTCTCAGCCCAGTGGGGTCAGTCCCTCGCCACAAAGGACTCTGCCCCCGGGTCTGGATTCTTCTTCTGGAGAGGTTTGTGGCATGAAGGAGGAACCAGGAGAGAGAGGGGGCTAGGAATGACATCTCTGGGAGGGCAGACTTGGGTGGGCTCCAGAGAAGGTTGGTGGCCTGGGCCAGCAAACCTCAGCACCTTCACTGGCTGTGCAGACCCCAGCAAGGCAGGTCTTGGATCTGTGAGAGCAGCTCTCTTGGGCTTTATCAAGCCCTCATTCTGAAGCCAGTAAGATCAGTTCTAGAATTTCTCTGTAGACATCTTTAAGGCAGCAGGCAATCTAATTAAAAGAGGAAGAGAAGTGTTTTAGGGAGGCATTGGAGGTCAGGCATGCTCTTTAACTCAGATGTTTATTTGGGAGGACTTTGGGCAGACTGAGCACGTGGTGGTGTTATCAAACGCTTGGCACGTGTCTCCAAGGCTGCATCAGAAGAACGAGGCCATGTGGTTGAGAAAAAGGAAAGAGATTCATTAATTTGCCAGCAAATGAAGAAAATGGCAGACTCCTGTCTTAAAGTACTGATTCCCCACCATAAACAGAAATACAGAGCTTTTAAAGGGAGGGTTTTCAGTTGCAGGCTATTAGCTGATGATTCTGATCTGCCCCATCTCTGGGAAGGCAATCTCCTGACCTCCACCCAGGACCTCTGTCCTTACGGTTCCAGTTGAACCATCTCCTGTAGCTCGAAGAACAAAGGACCATCCCCTGCCCCTCTGGACCACTGGCCTGAGTCAGGGATGCAGGTTTTAGGTCTCCTAAAGGAGTGGCGGAGGTTTAAAGAGATGGAATTTCAGGCCAGTCTCTCTGTTACAGTGGGAGGGCTAAAACCCCCAGAAAGCCATGCCTTGGCCCGAGCATTGCCCTAGGGTCACAGGGACAGGACGGACCCCTAAGTCCTTCTCACCTCCCACCTGGCAGTGTGCCTCTTGCGCCCTCCATGGACAGAGTCTACACTGTTTGCTCAGTCTTAGCCTCAACATTTCAAAGGTGAGTACAAAAGGAGTAGGTTTGAGCTTAATACCTGGCACAGGGGCATTTCAAATTAGTAACAGCTGTACTCTCAGTCATTAGATAACTCACTCTTTAGGGCCTAGGAAACAACAGATGACCAGAGATTTCAAAGTTAAAAACAAAACTATAAAATATGAATGATTTTTAAAAAATAATCTCAACTGGAAAGGCATTTCCAAATGAGAAACCAAGTTCAGAAATCATAAATTTGACTATAAAAATATTAAAAATTGTCTACGCAGCAAAAACTACCACAAACAAAAAAACAAATAGCAAACTATTTTTAAAGTGTGTGACGCAAAGGACAGATAAAGGATCAATTCCATAAATCAAAATTAGCTCTCACAAATCAGAAAGAAAAAGACCGTGAACCCCATGGAAAAAAAGAGCAGAGATTGTAAACTGGCAGTTCCAAAAAAAAAAAACAGAAACAGTAAGTAAGTGGAGAAATAGTCAACTTCTCTCATTACTAGAAGGTCTTTGCACTTCTGGTTCCTTTGCCAGGAGCCCACTTCCTCTAGGTAGTGAAGGTAGCTTGCTACCCAATTCCTTCAGTTCTATGTCACTCAAGAATCTAAGGGGGGCAGGGACAGAAAGAAGAAGAAAAAGAACCCAAGGGCCTGAATTGTAGAGTAGCTCAGTGGCAAGGACTGTCCAAGGTCATCTGGGCTAAGCATCCTGAGATTAGGCTGGTTTTGTTGTTTTTTTTTTTTGAGACAGAGTCTCACTCTGTTGCCCAGGCTAGAGTGAGTGCCGTGGCGCCAGCCTAGCTCACAGCAACCTCAAACTCCTGGGCTCAAGCAATCCTGCTGCCTCAGCCTCCCAAGTAGCTGGGACTACAGGCATGTGCCACCATGCCCGGCTAATTTTTTCTATATATATTAGTTGGCCAATTAATTTCTTTCAATTTATAGTAGAGATGGGATCTCGCTCTTGCTCAGGCTGGTCTCGAACCCCTGAGCTCAAACGATCCGCCCACCTTGGCCTCCCAGAGAGCTAGGATTACAGGCTTGAGCCACCGCCCGGCCGATTAGGCTGGTTTTGCTCTTGATCCTAAAAATAAGCAGAGGCCCATGACAGCAAGGGAGAGACATGAACAGATTTGTGATTTGGAAAGATCCCCTCTGGGGGTGCAGGACAGTGAGGGGGACCCATGCAGGAGAAGGGGCAGTGGTCCAGGCTAACGGTGACATTGCCCTGGAGCAGATTGGTGGCAGTGGGAATGGGGAGAAGTGGATGAATGAGGATGACTTCTGGTGTGGAGATTTTGCCAGTCGCTGAAACAGGGAGCACCAGAAGAGGATGTGGAAGGCAAGCTGGGCCTCAAGGGCCCCGGGGCCATGGAAGCACCCAGATGGAGGGTGGGCCATGGAGCAGGAAGTTAGATGCACAGAACTGAGTCCAAGCGGGGTTGGGGCTGTGGCTACAGCATTGTTGTAGAGATGGTAATCAGAGTCACGGGTGAGGGTGCCATCGACTAGATTCAGTGTGGGGTGAGAGGAAATGAGGGCCTAGGACCCAGCTTTGAGGATCCCCAACATTTAACTGCCACTTAGCGGGGAAGGAGCCAGCATCCCAGAAGTCAGCTTTTCGAAGAGAAGGGAGAGTCAACAGTGCCGAGTGCCGTTGCAAGGCCAAGGCAAAGACTTTTAAAGAGTCCATTGGATTTAACTTTGCTGTCAGCGGTAACTAACACAGGATTTCTCACCCTTGCACTGTTGACACTCCAGCTGGATAATTCTGTGTTTCGGGCTGGCCATTCTGTGCCCCATAGGATGGTGAGCAGCACCCCTGGCTTTTACTCACTAAACGCTTGTGGCACCCCACACCCCAGCTGTGACAGCCAAAATTGTTTCCAGACATTGCTTAATGTCCCCTGGAGGGCAAAAAGCCCTGGCCGAGAGCCCCCGTCTTGGCAATGTGCTCTGGGCAGGCATGCAAATGGAGGCAGTGACATTGCATAGTTTTTCTAGAAGTTTGCTTGTAGAGAAGAAAAGAGAAATAAGGTAGTGCGTGGAAGGGGTAAGGGAGAGTTACTTTATTACGTTTTGAAGAGGAAAGAACCTTGAAATGTCCAAATATTGATGAATTGTCAAGCTTTTGGATTTTTTTGGCCACCCTTTGATGGCAAAAAATAGCCTCTCCGTATATATTTGATGTGCGTTTCTCTTATCATCAGTGAACTTGGCATCCCTTTTTCATAAGTTTTAGGGGAAATTTTTCTTTAGAGACTGCCTTTTAAAATGTCTTTTGCTCATTTTTCTATTGGGTCATTGATCTTTTTCTTATTAATTTCCAGAATTCTATATCTTAGGCAGAATAGCCCTTCCTTTGTGATATGAGTTGCAAATACTTTTCCCCTAGTTTGTCATCTTTCTTTTGACTCCAGTGGGGTGAAAGAGACACAGCTTTTTGTGTGCATTTCTGATAGCTTCTGCAAACTGGTGCCATGCCTGTGATTGGCAGTTTGGCATTGTCTGTCAAAACTCCAAATGCATTTAGCCATTGACTCAGCAGTCTCACTTCTGGGAATTTTTTTTTTTCCTGATCAAATAGCTCAGATTGTATTTTTCCTTTCATTTGTTGATTTTCCTGAACACTTCTAAGAATTAATGCTCCTTGACATGGATGAAAATATGTGTGTGTGTGTATTGGATGGTGTTGTTGACTTTTTCTTGCAAGACTGGAAGTAGCCCAGGAGGTCTCAACAGGAGACTGATGAAATAAACTATGGTACATCCATATAAAATGGAGTATTTTGCTGCTATAAAATAATGAAGAAAGTTTCTATGTACTGTAATGAAAAGATCTCTAGGATATACTTTTTTTTTTTGAGAAAGAGTCTCACTCCGTTGCTCAGGCTAGAGTGCTGTGGCATCAGCCTAGCTCACAGCAACCTCAAACTCCTGGGCTCAAGCAATCCTCCTGCCTCAGCCTCCAGAGTAGCTGGGACTATAGACATGTACCACCATGCTCGGCTAATTTTTTCTATATATTTTTAGTTGGCCAATTAATTTCTTTCTATTTTTAGTAGAGATGAGCTCTGCTCTTGCTCAGGCTGGTCTCGAACTCCTGAGCTCAAACGATCCGCCAGCCTCGGCCTCCCAAAGTGCTAGGATTACAGGCGTGAGCCACCGTGCCTGGCCCTAGGATATACTATGAAGTGAAAAAAGCAAGAGGAAGAAGAGTATATTTAGTGGGCCACCTTTTGCATAAGACCTGGGGGAAATATAACAATATATTTGTATGTGCATAAAAACATAAATATAAATAAGGTATATTTGGGAATAAAGTAAAAGGTGGTTACCATAGGGGGATTAGGGTGTGGAGAAAATGGGAACAGGGATGGCTAATGTAACTTTATTTTGTTTTTAGTCTCTTTTTTCCTTTTCTTTTCTTTTCTTTTTCTTTTTCTTTTTCTTTTTTTTTTTTGAGGCAGAGTCTCGCTCTGTCACCCTGGCTAGAGTACACTGTCATCATCATACCTTACTGCAGCCTCAAACTCCTGGGCTCAAGTGATCCTCCTGCCTCAGCCTCCCAAGTAGCTGGGACTACAGGCACGTGCCACCACACCTGGCTAATTTTTTCTATTTTATTAGTAGAGATGGGTTCTCACTCTTGCTCAGGGTGGTCTCAAACCCCTGACCTCAAGTGATCCTCCCTCCTTGGCCTCCCAGAGTGCTAGGATTATAGGCAAGAGCCACCTTGTCTGTGCTACTCTATTTTTTTTTTAATGTGAATTATCTACTTTTTAAAAAGTTAATGAGATGGATCCAATTGAGAGAAAGTGATTGAGAATATAGAAGTTTCCAAGAAGGTGAGAGGGTGTGGGATTGAAGGCCCAGGTGTAAGTGTAGGTATTTGCCTCAGTTTCCCCATCCATAAAATGGGGATTCCAGAGCTAACCATGAAAAGCACTTGGCGCTGACCTTTGTCAAACTTAACTCTTGTCTCTTTGCTGAGGTCCAGGGCAGACCGGGCTCAGAGCCACCGGGCAAACGCTGGCCTTGGGAACAGCCCTTGTCTCCGACTCCTTCACGTGCCTCTCAGGGGGACAGTCAGCAGTCAGCGGTCAGCGAGGGGCCTGTGCCCTTCCCAGAGCCTCACTGTGGGGAAGGGAGGGACCTCCAGCAGAGCCGGGGGAGGGAGCCTGCGGGCCTGGAGCCATCGCTTTGCGAGTCCACCCACACCCTTCTTCAGCTCCACCAAGCCCACGATGGGGACAGATTGGCCCTAAATTTAGCTAAAAAGCAGCCCCGGAAGGAGCTTTTGAGAAGCAAAATGAACAGCAGCAGCCATCGACACCTTAAGCCCTTTGGTTTACAAAAGAGGAAACTGAGGCTGAGAAAGGGCAGGGGGTGTGTATTTCCAGAGCTTCACTGCAAGGTAGGCCTGACTTCTGCTACTAAGCGTGTGCTATGGGCTGAAATGTGTCCTCAGCCCCCCCAAATTCCTACGTTGAGTCCCTAACTCCCAGCACCTCCGAATGTGACTGGGCATTTAAAGAGGTAACTGAATTAAAATGAGGTCATATGGGTGGGCCCTAATCCAACAGGACTGGTGTCCTTACGAGAAGAGATTAGGACAGACACACAGCGGGAAGACGCTGTGAGGACACAGGAGAGACGCCACCTGCAAGCCAAGGAGAGAGTTCGCAGGAGAAACCAACCCTGCTGACACCTTGATCTTGGGCTTCTGGTCTCCGAAATTGTGAGATAATAAATTTCTCTTGTTTAAGCCACCTACCTAGTCGGAGGTACGACATCCCTTGGTATCCGTGGAGGATTGGTTCCAGGACTGCCCCCCATTGCCAAAATCTACAGATGCTCAATTCAAGTCCCTGGTATAAAGTGGGATGTAGCATTTGCAAATAACCTTTGTACATTCTCCAGTGTACTTGAAATCATCCCTAGGTTACTTATAATACCTAATGTAAATGATATGTAAATAATTGTTATACTGTATTGATTTTTAGCTTATATATTTTTTACCGTCATATTGTTATTTAAAAACTTTTTTCAGGGCTGGTCCTGGGGTGCACGCCTGTAGTCCTAGCAACTTTGGGAGGCCAAGGTGGGTGGATCTCTGGTGCCCAGGAACTTGAGGCTGCAGTGAGTTAGGATGATGCCAGTGCACTCCAGCCTGGGCCACAGAGCGAGACCCTGTCTCAATAAATAAATAAAAATTTCAAATATTTTAGGTCCACAGTTGGTCGAATCCGTGGATGCAGAGCCTGAGGTACAAAAGCCAACTGCACTTTGTCACAGCAGCCTTACAAACTAATGCAGTACATTTCCCATTCGTGTCAACAACATCTGGGGGTGGGCAGCCCAAGGCGCTATGGCCGTGTCATAGGGACTCACGCTCCACTTTCTCTCCCCCCTTCCACCCATTTTCAAAGTCACCTCTTGGGCCAAGATGGCCGCTGGAGCTGCCTTATTGCAGGCAGCCTCGAGGAAGAAGGGACAGAGCGTGTGTCCCTCCCTATGAAGACAATGTCCTGCAGGTCCCACAGAGCAGTTTTGCTGACATCTTATTGGCCACCACTTAGTCACGTGATGACAACTGGCTTTGAGGGAGCCTGGGAAACGTGCCCAGATAAAAGTAAGGGTTTACTCCCACGGAGGAGGGGAAGAATGTGTGCTGGGGGAGGACCCGGCAGTCTCTGCACAGGCTGTCATCACAGACCGCATGCTCAAGGGTGCTTGAAGAACTCTTGACTTTTCCCATAACCCGGCAGAGTTTCCGTTGCAAGCAAGGATGGCACTTCCACTTTTCTTTGTGAATGTGTCTGTGTCCTCGGTGGCTTTTGAAGTGCCAGGCTGTGGTGAGCAGTGTCTGTCCTGAAGTTCTCTGTCTGTGCAGGTGTGCTCGAGACATTACCCTCGGCCATGGTCCCTTAGCCTTCGGCTCTCTCAGGCTGCCTAGTTTCTGTGCAGTGGCTTTGGCCTCCCTGGCCATGCTCAAGGCTCAGAGGTCATTCTTGCTGCCCCTGCACCTGCTGAGAACCGGGGCGTTGCGTGAGGGATTCTCACCACCTGCTCTTGACCTTCTACGACCCCTCTCTGGGGCCTCACTGCTTTTCCCCAAGAAGTAGTCTTTGAGGCCAGGAACGGTGGCTCATGCCTGTAAACCTAGCACTCCGGGAGGCTGAGGTGGGTGGATCGTTTGAGCTCAGAAGTTAGAGACCAGCCTGAGCAAGAGCAAGACTCCGTCTCTACTAAAAATAGAAAGAAATTAATTGGCCAACTAAAAATATATAGAAAAAATTAGCTGGGCATGGTGGCACATGCCTATAGTCCCTCAGGAGGCTGAGGCAGAAGGATCGCTTGAGCCCAGGAGTTTGAGGCTGGTGTGAGCTAGGCTGACACCATGGCACTCTAGCCCGGACAACAGAGTGAGACTCTGTCTCAAAAAAAAAAAAACCCCCCAAAAAAAAACAAACAAAAAAAAAACGAAGAAGTAGGTTTAGAGCTTCTCCCTCTGAGACTTCCCAAACTCCCTCTCTTTTGTTCCATTACCTCCCCTCTGCTTGTCTCTTCTTCCCCTACCCCAGGGGCATCTGAATATGGCAGCCCTATTTTGGGGCTTTATGTTTCCCCAGTAAGGACTTAAGCTACTGGGGCACAAAAACCAGAAATTCATGAATTTTATTCCTGCTTCCCACTCTCTTACATTCCTCTCCTGGGGTGATAAGGACAGGTTTTTGACTTCACAGGAGGGAAGAAAAAAGAATATAAAACATCAGGAAATTCAAAAGAATTTGAAGCTCATGTCTCAAAAAAAATATGATCCTGCCATATTTACAATGAATTGTTCTGTGGTTGACACTATTTGGCATTCCTCACCCCCTTCTCTCTTGCTATTGCCACTGTACAATCTAGAAGTGCTAAATGTTTCCTTTCCCAGTCTCTCTCGTAACTTATTCAGGCCGTATTTCCCAAGTCTGGTCCATAAGACGGGAGTGGAAGTCTGCTCGAGGTATACAGGAAGGGGATCAGACCAGCCTGAGCAAGATAGTGAGACCTCATCTCTGCACAGGTTCCTGACTGCTCCAAGGGAAGGTGCCAGGCTAAGGGCTCACCTTCTTTAAGGAGAAGTCACTTTGCTAGTCCCTCGCTTTTGCATCCTCCCTCTGCTGAAGTCACCAAGGCCTGGAAATAGAGGCATGACAGAGCACAGATACATTCAGTGTGTGGGTCATGTGTAGCATGGACTTCAAATCAGATTCCAGCCAGCTCAAAAGCGATGGCCCAAGACACACCAATCAGAATAAGTTCTAGGACTACTTCCAGAACGATTCAGGAAGAGAAGATTTTTTCCTTTAGGCTTAATCCTGAGAGGATGACCCCTTAGAATAGCCAGGATACATCAGTAGGGGTAAGCATGCCCAAGAGCAAAGCAAACGTTAATACAGAGACCAAGTACCCAGGACATTGTAGGAGCCCCTGGATCAGGCTATACTTGAAAGCCACCTACGAATAGATTTTTAATATATGTGAATCAGAATATATCCCTGTTTGTTAAAACCAATTCGAAGTGCTTTTCTCTCTTAAAAATCTTGAGAATTTCAGCCCATGACAAACATTGTAATATGCAGACATTCAGGCTGAAACCTAAAGCCCAAATTGCCTGCAGTCAGATCCATTGCTCTGCACTGATTGACCACAGGCCGAATCCAAAGTGTCCCTGGGAGAATTTATGTACACATAGATTTTCCTGGTGTTTGTACTCTGCCTTGTCTCTGAGGGTTTCCCAGACCATTTGGTTTGGCCCAAAGTACATCTCTCTGCACTCCACGTTTGTTAGTGCAGTGCATTTGGCACTGAAGTGTGTGCCATCTCATCTGTTATTGCCCTGAGCTGGTCTTTAAATCTTGGCAAACTTGGGCTGCTCTTCAACCTTTCTCTTTTGATGTCAATTTCTCCAGGCCAGAGACTGGCTCCTATTGATTTAATTTTCCCACATAGCTCTTAGCACAGGGCTCAGCACACAGATGGAAATTTTGGGTGGCAGCATGGGTTGAATGAAGGAACACTGGCTTTGCATTCTGGCTCTGCTACTTACTAGCTGCATGATCTTTGGCAAGTTACTTAACTATTATGAGCCTTATGAGAGTTGCAAAGACTAAACATCATAACATGTCTTAGTCCATTTGGGCTACTATAACAAAGGCTAGGCTGGATAGCTTATAAACAACAAGAACGTATTGCTCTCAGTTCTGGAGGCTGGGAAGTCCAAGATCAAGGTGCTGGAAGATTCAGTCTGGTGAAAGCCTCTTTTTTGGTTCATATATGACAGCTTCTATCTGTGTCCTCACAAAGTGGAAGGGACAAGGCAACTCTCTGGGGCCTCTTTTATAAGCTTACTCATTCCATTCATGAGGACTCCACCTTCATGACCAAATCACGTCCCAAAGGCCCTACCTCCTAATACCATCACATTTAGGGGATATACAAACATTCAAACCATAACTACATGCCATTCATTTGTTTGTTTACTCAATAATTATTTATGAAGTGCACACTCTACATCAGGCATGGGGCTAGGGTCTGAGAATACAATGATGAGTGTATCAGTTAAGATACACTTTGGTTGGTTGCAAGCAGTAGTGGCAAACCCAGTTTATTTTTTCTTCTGGTACATGGCTACACTATATATTCTAGCCTCCTCTGCAGTTGGGTGGTGCCACATCACTAAGTTTTGGCCAGTGGAATTTGGGCAGAAGTGATATATGTCACTTCTAGGCCTTTCTCCTAAAACGCTTCCCAGGAGAAGATCTGTTATAGGTTCAAACACCTATATATAGGAAGGATGAGCCCCAAGATGTAAAGGGCCTGGGTCCCTGAATGACTATGTGGAGCAGAGCCCACTGCCAACCCACTGTGACTGTGAAATGAATGAGACGTTGACTTTTTCTGTGTTAAGCTACTGGGATTTTAGATTGTTTGTTATAGCAGCATAGCCTCCTCTGACATCAACTGTGGCCAACTTAAGCAAAAGTGGATTTCTTGGAAGGAAATAGGCCACTCATGCAGTCAACAGGAGGCTCGTAAATGGGGAGCTCCAGAGGCTAGAAAGGAGGACTGGTCACATGGAGCTGGCACTGCTGGAGCCATGATCCAATCATTTCAATTTCTTTGTCTCAATATTAAAATTCCTGGAAGGGAGGGTTCATCTGGCCTAGTTTTGATCATGTGCCACTCCCCTGGGTGAGAGGATAGCAGACCTTTGATTTCGGTCCCTGCTAACCGTATTTAATGGGGGTGGGGGGAGAACGTCGAGAGGGAATTGGGGGAAGATGAATGACAGGGAAGCTGAAAACAAGTGCTGCACGAGTGAGCACACACCCTTCCCTTTCAGAGCTCTCAGCCCTTGGGAGGCCCACACTAATCACAGGCTCCCACACAAGTGGTACAACGGACGGCAGCGACCTCCATGATGAAGTACAGACTTGCTGAGCCTGAGAGGTCAAGGCGAGCTTCCTAGCGGAGGTGACACTTGAACTGGGCTTGAAAAGTAAGAGGAATGTGCTATGTAAAGAAAGAGGGGCATGGCAGAGGAAAGAACAGATGTCAAGCCCAGGAAATGCAAATTTCCCTCCTCTTCCTCCTCACTGGGTGTGCACGGCCGAAGCATTTGGGTTTTAGTTATCTCTAGAAAATGGAAAAAGGGAAATGAGATCAATGTGATTTGCCGATGATGCAGTTTTATATATGGAAAGTGAATCTGTTGCAAAACAGACAATAAAAATATTCAGTTAGTTAGCAGGGTCAAAACTTAAAATAAGGAAATCAATAGCTTCCCTATTTATACCAACACCAACCACTTAGAGGGATAATGGAGCAGTGACCCCATTTACAACAGCAACGCAAAAGGTAATGGGCCTAAGAATAGACTTAACAAGAAATGCTTAAAATCTATACGAAGGGAACTTTAAAATGCTGCCGAATGCTGCAAAAGAAGGCCAGCACTCATAGAATGGCAAGTTCATGCTCGAAAGAGAAAGGTGACCAGCATAAAGATGCCACTTCTCCCACAGACAATCTATACAATTAATGCTATTGCAATTAAAAGTAATTCTCCACCTGTTAAAAGCTCGCCAATTCTTTAAGGCTCAGCTCAAATTCAGACCCCTGGTCAGAATTTATTGCTGAGTTCATTGACCTTTATTCTGCTTTTGGCCTTTTCTTAGGATCTGTGGCTGATACACGTGACTCACCTTTAAGAATAAGTACTTTAGGAAGGTAAGGACTCTCTCCCACCTGTCTCCATGTAATGGTGACCATGAGACCCAGAAGGCTTGGAGCCACAGGATTTCCCAAAGGTCAGACAGGCTTTTTCTGGAGTGCAGAAGAAGCTTCCCAGTCCCTTCTCCTGCTCTGCTTGTCCTTTGCTGCCTGGGACATTGGACTTGCCACCTGATTCTGCTTCTTGCTATCACCCTTGCTGGGACATGGTGTTGCCTCCTGCTGCCCTGGAGTTTAAACTTGGCCAGTTCTGGGCACTTCTTTTGTTCATGCATCAGGTCCTGGCAACTGGCCTGCCCTCTTTCTGGGAACTATGTCACCTTAGTCTGTCTCTGGTTTGGGCTTGGCTTCTTCTATCTCAAACAACAGCCTGGATTCATACCTTGCACTATACACCAAAATAGACTCCAAGTAGATCAAAGATTTACCTGTTAAAAAAAAAACTATAAAAGTAATTGAAGAAAGACCAAATTCCTTTACAATGTTGGCATGGGAGTGTCCTTTCTAATCATCACTCAAAATCCAGAAGCCATAAAAGATTGCTTCATTCAACTATAAAAAATAAATTAAAAACTTCTTTTTTGGCCGAGCATGGTGGTTCATGCCTGTAATCCTAGCACTCTGGGAGGCCGAGGTGGGAGGATCTCTCAAGGTCAGGAGTTTGAAATCAGCCTGATGGCCGGGCGTGGTGGCTCAAGCCTGTAATCCTAGCTCTCTGGGAGGCCGAGGTGGGCGGATCATTTGAGCTCAGGAGTTCGAGACCAGCCTGAGCAAGAGCGAGACCCCATCTCTACTATAAATAGAAAGAAATTAATTGGCCAACTGATATATATAGAAAAAATTAGCCGGGCATGGTGGCACATGCCTGTAGTCCCAGCTACTCAGGAGGCTGAGGCAGCAGGATTGCTTGAGCCCAGGAGTTTGAGGTTGCTGTGAGCTAGGCTGACGCCACGGCACTCACTCTAGCCTGGGCAATAAAGTGAGACTCTGTCTCAAAAA
>VSMD01103285.1:0-28328 GCA_008750895.1 Mirza zaza | reverse complement strand
TGTCTTGTCCACACTGAGGCCTTTCATGACCCCCATGCCAAGTGGCCCCTCCCTCCCTTGTGTTACTACCACAGCCTCAGTGGTCCTTCATGTAGTTCTTCCCATGGTGCAGGGAAATAACATGTTCACACACTGCTATGGTCTAAATGTTTGTGTCCCCCTCAAAATCCATATGTTGAAGTCCTAACCCCCAAGTGATGGTATTAGAAGGTAGGGCCCTCGTGATGTGATTAGGTCATGAGAGTGGAGCCCTCATGAACGGGATTGTGCCCTTATAAAAGGGGCCCCAGGCTGGGTGCGGTGACTCCCTCCTATAATCCTAGCACTCTGGGAGGCCAAGGGGGGCGGATTGCTCGAGGTCAGGAGTTCGAAACCAGCCTGAGCAAGAGCGAGACCCCGTCTCTACTGTAAACAGAAAGAAATTAATTGGCCAACTAATATATATAGAAAAAATTAGCCGGGCATGGCGGCGCATGCCTGTAGTCTCAGCTTCTCGGGAGGCTGAGGCAGCAGGATCACTCAAGCCCAGGAGTCTGAGGTTGCTGTGAGCTAGGCTGATGCCATGGCACTCACTCTAGCCTGGGCAACAAAGCCAGACTCTGTCTCAAAAAAAAAAAAAAAAGAAAGAAAAAAATTTTTAAAAAAAAGGTGCCCCAGAGAGAAACCTTCACTCCTTCCACCAGTGAGGACACAGCAAGAAGGCATCACCTATGAGCCAGAAAGCATAGCCCTCACCAGACACTGAATCTGCCGATGCCTTGATCTTGGACTTTCCAGCCTCCAGAACTGGGAGAAATAAATTCCTATTGTTCATAAGTCACCCAGTCTATGGTATTTTGTTACAGCAGCCTAAACAGACTAAGACATATACTCAGCTCCCACACGTGTCTTTTATGGGGGACGTCTTTCCCATTTTTGTATCTGGTACTATGCCTGGCCACCTGCAGGCACTGAACAAATGGACAGATGTGAACCAGTGCCAGGTGGTCTCAGGAACAGAACCCAGGGTGGTCCTCTCCTGGGCAAAGCACGTGAAAGTGCGGTGGAAATCTCAACTCCATTTTAAGACCTAAAAGTAGACATCAGCGGTTTAAAAAGCCTCTAAACTCTCCATGTCAAAGCAATCTTGCCCTTGGAGTTCTTTTTTATGAGCTCAAGAAAATAAACCACAATTACGGATTTTATTTTATTTATTTATTTTTTTTTTTGAGACAGAGTCTCACTTTGTTGCCCAGGCTAGAGTGAGTGCCATGGCGTCAGCCTAGCTCACAGCAACCTCAAACTCCTGGGCTCAAGCAATCCTTCTGCCTCAGCTTTCCGAGTAGCTGAGACTACAGGCATGCACCACCATGCCCGGCTAATTTTTTCCATTTATATTAGTTGGCCAATTAATTTCTTTCTATTTATAGTAGAGATGGGGTCTCGCTCTTGCTCAGGCTGGTTTTGAACTCCTGACCTCAAGTGATCCGCCCGCTTCAGCCTCCCAGAGTGCTAGGATTACAGGCGTGAGCCACCACGCCCGGTCATACTGATTTTAAAAGAAAAAAAAGCCCTTGTTAATGTCATTGTCAAGGATTAAGCTTACTTAGAAATGAAAAATGCGTGCTTACACTCTCTAAGAGAGCCATGTCATCTTCCCATTATTCGTTTATTTTTAGGAACAGGGTCTCACTATGTTGCCCAGGCTGGACTCAAACTCCTGGGCTCAAGCAACCCTCCCACCTTAGCCACCCAAGTAGCTGGGACTACAAGCATGTGCCACTGCACCCTGGTCGCCCCATTAAATTTAAAACATTTTTTTAAATTCCATGTTCACAAAGATTAAATTCAGATGTAACATAAAATCTCATCACTCCTTGCAAGATTTAAAATTTACGGAAGAAAATTATTTTCAGATAAAGACGGCCACATAGGCAATGAAAAACGAATGCTTTCCAAAATCGGAAGGGATTTGAGCCTTGGGACTAGCCACCTACCTACTTTAGCCCTGTGACTTCCTCCCCAAAAGCAGCACGATGGATGAACCTGATTCTATAGCTTCTGTGAGGAAGAAACAAAGCAGAAATCTGGAAGCCCCAGCACCATCAGGAACTGTGGCAAACGAGACACTTGTCAGCTCGATACATGCTGTCGTGGTGGGGTGAGTTGAGAGCATGGAGAACTCCTGCGTTACAGGCAACAACTCTGGGGGTGTCTTCTGAGATCCCCTCTCTCTCTGCTGAGAATGAACCCTCCCGCAGGCGGACCCCATGACAGCATTAGAACCGTGTGACTCTGCCACCCAGCCACAGGGCTCAGGGCTGGGCACCTGGCCCAAGCTGGGTCAGTCAAGGCTCCCAGAAATCTGGAACTGGAATGCAGGTTGCATGGCTACAGTCCTCTCAGTAGATCTTTTTTCTGCTTAAGCCGATTTGAAGTGGATCTCAGTTACTCTCAACCAAAGGACACTTGACCAATCAGGAATTCACCAACAAATCCAGGGTATGTTCAAGGAGCCAAAATCTTTGGCTTTTGGTTAGCGGTTATGTGTTCAGATTGTTTTGCTAGAGAAAGAAGTGATCATAATATCTAGACGTTTTAGAAGACTTATTTCTCCATCACTTTAAGAGGGCTGAGCTAAATTGCACTACAAAGCCAACTTTCTCCAACAATTATCTTAACAGGAATACCAATCAATGATTATCCTAGAAAATTATTTGTATTTTTAAATGCAAATTTTATCCAAATATATTAATATCTAAAGTACCCAAAATAGGTACCAAATTTTTTTTTTAAACCTAAAGCTACGGTCATATGAGTAGTCATTAATTGGACTTACCAAAACATATTGTTTTGAGGTTTTTTGTTATTATCATTTCTGGACACACTATTTTAATGGAGGAAACGGCACCTACTTATAATTCCAGCATATCTCATATCAAATGAAAACAGCCTGGTATAAATTGAACAGCGGTCCCATATGTATTACTATTTCATTGTACGTTAGATTTACTTTCACTTATCTGGGGAAGAAGTCAGTCTTAATGATCTCTATATATCTGGTTGATAATGTAACCTGAAATTTATATCTATAAAAATTCTAAGTGTCTTTTTAGATCTCAATTTGCTTTTGCTTTTTGTTGTTGCTTTCTTTCCTGGACGTTGGTGTTTCCACTAGGATAGATTTGATTAGATGCTTCCTCCACCTTGTATGCACATGGTCTCTTATAAGTAATGGCCACTCTGACCTCTTTGAAAGTCAAGATGAACTCAATCTTTCCAGGGGCCTCAGCTAAAAGTGTAGATCTCTTAGGTCAGCAAAAACTTATTCTTCCCCAAATGGCTTTGCCAGCACTCTGTCAGCACTAGGCCTACTAGAGGTTGTATTCTTCACATCCCTAAGTACAATGCACATGTGAAAAGTAAGGAGAGGGAATTGATTTTGATTCTTCCTGTTCTATTTTATAAAACATTCCTTAGGTTGCGAAGACCCAGCCAGAGATTGACTTCTATTCTAAAGCTCACCAAATACACTCTTAGCCCCCCAAATTAATGTTACACCATAAGTATCATCTTTGTGCAGGGCTGCCACTGACCTGTGTCTGGAAGTACAAATTAGAAAAAGTGTACTTGTGCAAATTAGCAAAGGTGCCACTGAAGGCAGGCACTGCCTTCAGGTGCTGAGCTTGGCAAGTGGCCCAGGGCCAGATTCCAGGTCCCACGTACCCTCTCAGCCACATTATGAAGTGAACAAACAGTATAACCATAGACAGTGACCCTTCCTTTGTGGTTGAGAAGCTATCTTTACACATGTGTACAACTAGGCACTTAAGTGAGTTGGTATAATAAAAATGTACAATTGCTGCTAACCTGTGAACTTTGGAAATTAAAAAAGTCATGCACTTGCGAGATTGTCACTTTTAAAGTCCTTTTCCAATAGACGCCTGCACATAAACATAGAAGAGAAATAAGCAAGAAGTTATATTTCAGTAGTTCCTTTTTAGGGGGAGGGTATACACACATATGGTTAAGTGCATAAAGTGTACTAACCCTAAATCTACACTTTGTTGTTGTTTTTATATGTGTATATACTCAGTAACAGCTCCATTCAAGATATGGGATATTCCTAGCACCCCACAAGGTTTCCTCTTAACATTGCCCGGGAAATCGCCCCTTCCCAAGGCAATCACTTTCTGACTTCCATCACCTTCAATTCATTCTACCTGTCCTTGGACTTGATATAAACAGAATCATACTGTATATATTCTTCTGTGTCTGTCTTCTTCTGCTCAGTACAATACCCATGAGGTACTGCCACGTTGTAGTATGTATCAGTAGTGTGATCTTTTTATTGCTGTGTAGAATTCCATCATATGATCATACCACAATTTATTAATTCTCCTCTCAATGGATATTTGGGCTATTTCTAATTTGGAGCTATTATGAATACAAATTTGGTGGCTTCTTTGAAGTCAATGAATAAAACTTTGTATTTTTACTTAACATCATTTTACAAAGAAGTTTGTTTACATAGTAAAATAATAGAGAAATGCAGTGAATTTTTTAAAAGGATAAAATATTATTCCTGGAGCATATAAGCATAGTCTTTATAGTTGTGATAATTGGGTTTCAAGTTCAACTCTGAGCTTCCTGGAAGCCAAAACAAAAAGGGAAATAGGGTGAGTTATATCGTTTTTGTAATAGGGAAAGAAATGCATTAGGGGAAGCAAATTTGAAACTGTTGGCACTAAGTTTCAAAGAAAGTCCTTCACATGAATCTTTATGGTAGGAATTATTGAGAGATGGAATGGATAAGGCCCTCAAGACAGCTCTGTGAGATACACATTAACAGATTTCTAGATAAGTATTTCATATAGTGCCCATAAGACTTGATGCCAACCTAGTAGGTTATGAAACAATATCATAGTCAGTGACATTGAATGTGGGTATGTACTCTGAAAGAAGGAAAAGCATATTAGAATGTCATATACTCTGAATCAGAATATCATATATTCTGAATCAGAATTAAAAAAATATCAAAAAAGAGACAAAAAGTTTAAAAAATAATTTTAAAATAAGTAAAAATAAAAATAAATAAAGAATATCATATATCCTAAGTCAGGGGTCACCAAACCAGGGCCCATTGACTAAATATGGCCCACCACCTGTTTTTATAAGTAGTTTTACTGGAACACAGTCACACCCATTCATTACATACTCTCTGTGACTGCATTCCTGTTAATAGCAGAGTCCAATCTGCGACTGCAACAAAGATCATCTGGCCCACAATGTTTAAAATATTTACGATCCAAGCCTTCAAATACAGTTTGCCAACTCCTGCCTCAAATTAGCAGCAGGAGAGAATTCCAGGTATTATGTGCTTCTTGGTTATTGTTGATGCCTTGGAGCAGTCTCCACTCCTTCAGCACAGGTGGGACCTGACTGACTTCTAGCCAATAGAATATAGCAGAGGTGAAAGGATTTTGCAGATGAAATTAAGGTCCCAAATCAGTGCGTTTTTGTTTTGGAGACAAAGTCTCACTCCATTGCCCGGACTAGAGTGCCGTGGCGTCAGCCTAGCTCACAGCAACCTCAAACTCCTGGGCTTAAACAATCCTTCTGCCTCAGCCTCCTGAGTAGCGGACCACAGGCATGTGCCACCATGCCCGGCTAATTTTTTCTAAATATTTTTAGTTGTCCCGCTAATTTCTTTCCTTTTTTTTTAAGTAGAGACGGGGGTCTCGCTCTTGCTCAGGCTGGCCTCGAACTCCTGACCTCAAGCTATCCTTCCACCTCGGCCTCCCAGAGTGCTAGGATTACGGGCCTGAGCCACCCTACCCAGCCCCAAATCAGTGACTTTTATTCCATCAAAAGAACGATCATCCCAGATGGGCCTGGCTTCACAGGGTGAAAGTCCTTGAAAGAGAGACAGACCCTCCCTGAGACAGAGACTTCTCTCCCTTCTGGCTGGAGGAAGCAAAGTGTGTGTTGTGAGAGGACCTCAGTGCCACAACCACAGGAACTGAATTCTGCCAAGAACCTGGTGAGCTTAAAAGAGGACCCCAAGTCTCAGATGAGACTGAAGCCCGGGCAACACCTTGATTGCTGCTTTTTTAACCCCCTGAAGCAGAGACTCCGCCAAGCCGTGACCACACTCCTGACCCAGGGAAACTGCAAAATAATAAAGTGTGTATTGTTTTACCCATTAAGTTTGCAGTAATTTGTTGCACAGCAATAGAAAGCTAATAAAGTTTTCAAATTTTCCCATATTTTTCTACAATACAAATATTATTTAAACAGGAGAAATTATCACAGTTTTTATAAAGAGTTCTTAACCTTTTAGAAGTAGAGACTGAATTACCTAGGGTTAAAAATCATACGATGCTGAGAGGGGACAATGGAATAATACAGATGAGATGCATTGGCATGTGCTGATAATTATTGAAACTGATTCATGGATTTGTGGGGATTTGCTGTTCTATCCCTTCTATTTTTGTATATATTTGAAATTTTCCATAATAAAAAAGTTTAAAAATTAGACTTGTACCTACAGAATTAGTTAAAGGGATGTTTCTAGTTTCTGCTAGAGGGAAACTAAACAAGTTAAATGTCTAACACAGGAAACTCGTTAAATTAATCACTAAAGATATGCAGTGTGTTTATATGTGTCTTTAAGATTGATTGCATAGAAAAATGGGACTGTTAGCATTTTTCTATGGTTGTATTATTGGTGTATAAATAAAATTTTTGTGGACAACAAAACAAAAAAATCACAACATATAAGCATTTTTAAAAAATTCAACTGAGTAAATTCAGCTCTTTCAGACAGTGACAGAACCCAACATAAGTGACCTGGGGTTGGGGGGCGTCTCTTAATGGAAGCAGCATACTGGGGGTGCATGTAGGAGGGGAGAGGCTGGGAGGCCACCCAGGGCTCCTCCCTACCCTGCACTGCTCTCTCAGTCTTCTGCTGGATAATAGGCAACTGTAAGTCCACACATTCCCCAGACCTGCTTTGAACATGCAGGTAGGGAAGGGTGGACAGTCAAACAGGTAATTCAAAATCTTAGTGCATCTTGAGTAAATACGATCATGATTCTCAAGAAAGATTTACGCTGTGACCACCTTAAGAGACTTCCAGGTTTTACTCTGGCCCATATGGCCTCAGAGTCATATTATCACTGAGTGATTTCTTCATTTTCCTAAGAATCATAAATTTCTCAGTACTACCAGCGTCTATTCCCTTCAGGTCCCTCTGTCGGTAAGATCAGCCGACAAGCTATACCCACACCAAAATTGCTCTGGGAAACCAAACCAATGCTTTAGTTTCCATTTGCTTGGAATATTTTTTTCACCTCTTTACTTTGAGTCTATAACAATCTTTATTAGTTAAGTGGGTCTCTTGAAAGCAACAGATATTTGGGTTATATTTTTAAATATGTTCTACCAATCTATATCTTTCAAGTAGGGCATTTAGATGATTTACATTCAAAGTTAATATTGATATGTGAAATACTATTCTAGTCATCATGGTGATTATTACCTAGTTCCTTTTAGGTTATTCTCCAATGTATTACCTTTTTATAAGCAGTGTAAGTTTTATACTTCTGAGTGTTTTTATACTGGTAAGTATTAACCTTTCATTTCAATGTTTAGCTCTTGTCTGAGCATTTTTTATAGGGCTGGTCTACTTGTGACAAATTCCCTCAGCATTTGCTTATCTGGTAAAGACTTTATTTCTCCATCATTTATGAAACATAGTTTTGAAGGATAGTTCTTCTGTTTAAGAAAATTAAATAGAGGACCCCAGTGCCTTCTGGCTTGTAAGGTTTCCACTGAGAAGTCTGTTATTTATTCTGATGGGCTTTCCTTGTAGGTTATTTGATGTTTTTGTCTCACTACTCTCAGGATTTGCTCCTTCATGTTGACTTTAACTCTCCTTCATAGTCTGACCATGTGCCTTAGTGATGACCTTTTTACAATGAATCTCCCTGGAATTCTTTGAGCCTCTTGTATCTCAATGTCTAAATTTAGTAAAATCAGGGAAGCTTTCCTCACTCCCTCAAATAGGTTTTTCAAAGCTTTTGCTCTTTCTTTTCCCTCAGGGATACCTATGATTCTTATTTTTGAGCATTTTACATACTCCCATATTTCTTGAAGACTTTGTTCGTCTCTTAATTCTTTATCTGTCTTAATTCAAAAGCCTTGTCCTCAAACTCTAAAATTCATTATTTTTCTTGGTCTAGTCTATTGTTGAAACTTTCCACTATATTTCATAATTCCCTAAATAAGTCTTTCCTTTCCAGAAGTTCTGAGGTTTTTTAAATATTTATCTCTTTAGTGAATTTTTCACTCATGTCCTGAATTATTTTTTTGGCTTCTTTGTGTTGGTTTTCAACTTTCTCTCGGATCGCAGTCAGCTTACTTTTGAGCCATATTCTGAAGTCTGTATCTATTATCTCAAAAATTTCCTTTTAGGTGGAGTCTCTTGCTGGAGAGTTAGTGTGATCCTGTAGGGGTGTCAAAAAAGCCTGTTTTTTTTAATATTGCCAGGTTCTTGTGCTGGTTCCTTCTTATCTGGAGAAACTATCACTTCTTATTTTTGAATTTACTTTCATTTAGATGATACTTTTTTATTTATTTACTGGGTATACAAGTAGTCTCACTATCTTCTGCAGAACTAGAATTACAGATGTCTTAGGAAGCTTATGGCAGGAGGTATTAAACTGGATTGTGCATTTCAGCCTCCAGAGCCAGTAGGTGGCACTTATGAATAAGTACCAGCTATAGCAGAAGCTGGTGAGTAGGTGATTACACTTTACTGTGAGGGGTTCTCTATTTTATCAGGTGATGGACTAGTCTGTGGTAGAAAATCAATCCACTTCCCTACCATGTCCCTGTCCCGAAGTTTGTGATTCTAAGTTTAGTCAAATTCTGTCATCTATCTCCAGGCCAGAAAAATGTCTTTCCAACAGCTCTCTGACCAAATGGTTTCAGAGCAGAACCTCTTCTCTAAGCTCAAAGCAGATAGTTTAGTGGCTTACCTCTTCTCTGCGGGGAGCACTGCTGCTCTGTGTAGAGGGGGAGATGCACTGCCTTTCAGCTTGTACAAGTGAGCACCCACTGTGGTGTTCCAGCAATTTGGGTCAACCAGACCTAAGAGTCCTGGGGGAGTGTTCAGGTGCCAGTAGTGGCGGACTAAGTCAGGTAATCCCCAGTCCCCAGGCCTCTGGATGGTGTGCTTGAGTCCTGGAGGGACCAGACTGAGATGGGACTGGTGAACTTGTCCTCCAGCCTCCTTGGGTTCAGGTGCTGGCTGTGATAGGGAGTGTTGGGGTGATGGGCTAGTCTGGAAGAATGCTCAGGGAGGGGAAGGACAGATGTACTGGAGCTTGTCACCAGGCAGGGTGGGCCCATCTCGGTGGGATTGGTGGAGGCAGGCAGCTGTGGGGCACACAAGCTGCTCATACTGCCCTCCCTCAGCAGTGACAGCAGTTGCTGTTTGGGGGCACAAAAGAGGTCAGTTCCCAGCTCCCTCCTTGGCCCTGCAGCAGCAGAGGTGGTGGAGGAAGCTCAAACTGCTGTGTGCTGGGTTCCCGGAATGGCTACAGTCTTCCACTGAAAGGCTCAGGCAGGAGAGAGACAATCTTGCCACACACTTGCCTCCAGGGAGGATAGTAGCCTCCCAGTACAGGAAGGCAGCTGAGGTTGAAGACCGTTCATCTCACCCTCCCCAGCAGAGGAGGCAGTAGGTTTCGTCCTCGGTGTGCACAAAAGTGCCTGGACTCCCAGGTTGCCCCCAGCCATGCTACAGCAGAGGCAGCGGAGGGAGCTCAGACCACTGTGTGCTGGGCTCCCAGAAGGGCTGCGATCCTCTGCTGAAATGCAGCAGGGGAGGCGCAGCCATGCCAGAGACTTGCCTCCCGGGAGGGTGGCTCCCCTCTCTATAGGCTGGTTGCTGGGGGCATGGATCGTGCACCCCGCCCTCCCTCAGCTGGGCTGCAGTTTCCGTCTTCGGGGTGCTCAGGCATGCCTGCTCCCCCTCCCGCCCTCCTTCAGTGGCCCTGCAGTGGTGCCAGCAGTAGCCCCGGAGCAGGACAGAGACCTCCGTGGGCTGTGATCTCTGCATGGCTCAGGGTCCCAAAGCCTGTGGGCCTTCACCTAAATCCCAGCAATGCTTCTGCATATCCCCTGGGCAGCTCCTTGCCTCAGTCTGGGGTCCCGTGAGGGCTTAGGGGTCCTGCAGCTAGGATCCCAAATGTCCCTGGCAGAAGGGTGGAAACCCGGGGATCTCTCACACTCTCCCCAGGTCCAGGAGCCTCTTCTTGTCTTCCCACCAATCCTGGCCAAGCACGGTGTCCATCCTCATTCTTCCTTGCTTTTTTGGCTCTGTCATTTTTCTGTTGAAATTTAGTATTCTATTTTTCAACTGTCTATTCCAAGTGTGAAAATCTTGCCAATTTTGATTTCTTTCCGTGAGAGCAGTGCACACTAGCTGTATTTAGTTGGTCATCTTGAACTGGAACCCAGGGTCACGATTATTTTGAAGGACAGGAAAGTGGCAATGATGGGGGCAGCCATGAGGTGGTACAGCTGTCTCCAGTACCACCAGGCAGTGGTACTGGAGACAGCTGTATCTTTGAGTGGGAATTACACAGAAGTATTCACATTGTGATCATTTATTGTAATATTTCACAGCTATAAAAAGAGATGTCGGCCGGGCACGGTGGCTCGCACCTGTAATCCTAGCACTCTGGGAGGCCGAGGCGGGCGGATTGCTCGAGGTCAGGAGTTCGAAACCAGCCTAAGCAAGAGTGAGACCTGTCTCTACTATAAATAGAAAGAAATTAATTGGCCAACTAATATATATAGAAAAAATTAGCCGGGCATGGTGGCACATGCCTATAGTCCCAGCTACTCTGGAGGCTGAGGCAGTAGGATTGCTTGAGCCCAGGAGTTTGAGGTTGCTATGAGCTAGGCTGACACCACGGCACTCACTCTAGCCTGGGCAACAAAGTGAGACTCTGTCTCACAAAAAAAAAAAAAAAAAAAAAAAGAGAGAGATGCCCACTAAACAGTAATACCAAGTATTATAGACATATAACATCACTAATAATCTTAAAAGGAGATAAAGAACTGACATTATTAAACACCAAAGATGTTTCCAGAAATGTTCTCTGTACCTTATATACATTGACTTCAGTAAGTCTTTCAGTAACTCTTCACAATAGGCATTATTATTAATCCCATTTTATAAAAGGAGGAACTAAGACGTAGAGAATTTAAGTAATTTGCCTAAGGTTGCAAAGTTTGAGCCTAGCTTCAAATCTGGGATTGCTTTTCTCTAAAAAAAAAAAATGGCAGAGTTGCTCCACCACACCCCACATAATTCCTTGCATGCCCCTGGGCTATTAGTGCCTTTGACTTTTACCAGTAAAACAGTCTCATAAAACTTGTGCCCTCATAAATATCTCATATAAACAAAGCAGCCTGAAGTGATGTCTTAGGAAGATTATTGTACTATGCTCTGTTGCCGTTTACAATCCAGAAAATGTCCCACAGCCTTTACTCTTAAAAAGTCAAAAATGGGAGTGCAGGTTTCCTGATTCCCAAGTAACATTTAATTGCCCGAGACAGCCAGAATATAGCCAAACCACCCCCTGAGCAACCCTCTTGCAAAGGGGCAGCTAAGAAGGCCAAGTTACTCTTTTAAAGCATTTCTTATTGTACCTGTTTTATTATTCATATACTTTGAATAGCATCTCAATGATTGTTTTATTGGCCTACTACAGCTTAAGTTAATGCTAAAGACATTACAAGTAGCTCGCTTTTAAATTTTTAACCAGAATAAAAGTTTACAAAAAGCACATATGCTTCTTAAACAGTAGCACCTTGTATCCAAACACAGACAGTCTTACAAGGCAGCTCACGGGTTATACGAGGCCCCACCAGTGCTCGCTGCCCATTACAACTACAGCAACTAAAGCTTTGGTGACTATTTACAGCCAAGTAGGTGATGTTTTCTGTCTTAAAGGCCATTTCCAGGCAGTATTATAGAAGATGATGAAGAAGAAAAGCACTTTTTTTCTCCTTTTCATTAGGCAAGAAAACCAAGAGGATCAGCAGCCAGGGAGGGAAGGAACTAAATAGAACACTCTAAGATCAACATTATGCCACCATTGAATAAGTCTGCTTAAACTACCAAAGTTGATGCGCTTAGTTTAGAAAAGGCTAACGGTTGTCTTTCATAGAAGAGAAATGAGTTTTGTTAAATGTATCAATAGTGCTCATACACTAATAATTGAACCATAAATCTTTCCCAATGTCCCATTAGACATACTCTATCACATACACAATGATTAATTTAATACCTCTGCTTTTATATATAGGAACTAATAGCAGAATCCCTCCCAAATCTAAATGGTTTGGGTTCCTGAAAAATCTTCCTGGCAGGAGAATTCCCAGCTGTAAAACAGTCAGACCCTTTGAGAAAAGCAGGAGTGAGTGAATAAGGTCCTGAGTGAATCTTTCATAAATGTTTTTAACTTTACTGATATACAATGTTAAAGCCACCCAGCACACAGCAGTCAATAACATTTTACACATCTTAAATTAGTAATAATGGCCTCTCTACAATTAATCTTCATTCCTTATCTCTTGGCTTCATTGATATTTATTAAGATCTCCTTTCTTCAAGTTTCAAAAGGAGGCTAGTGAATTCACTGTGCTCTTTCAGATAAACAGCAGGGTAAGAGGCAGATTTTGCTGTCTTTAGTTTTCCAGCCAAATGCGTTTCTACCATTCAGATTTTACAACTCAGAGTTGTGTCCACCCCCCTTCTCCAAACAGCTACCTGCCTTAGACTTAGAAATGCAAGGATAGAAATAGATAGAAAACACCTTAGATAACTTTAATTAACTTATGCATCCCAGCTGACTAGATTTTCTTTATTCCTCCCCAATCTTAAGAATTATGACTCAGAGGTCAATATACTCATTTCCCCTCCTGCCTCCTCACCATACCTCCTTCTGTTTCCTTCTGCCTCACTGCAAAAACACCAGCTTCATTTACATGATGGTGAGTTTCATGTGTCAACTTGGCTAGGCTATAGTATCCAGTTAGTCAATCAAACGCTAATCTATGTGGTGCCATAATTAGTAAATTATTCTGGAGTTGTGGTTAATATCTACAATCAGTTGACTTTAATCGAAGAAGACTATCCTTTGATGGGTGGGCCTCATCTAATTTGTTGAAGTCCTTAAGAGCAAAATCTAAGGTTTCCTGGAAAAAGAAGAAATTTTGCCCCAAGCCTACAGCATCACTGGGTGTGGTAGCACACACATGTAGTCCGAGATACTTGTCGGGCTTGAGCCCAAGCATTTAAGACCAGCCTGGGCAACACAGTGAGAGCCATCTCTTAAAAAAGGTGGAGTTAGGGAAGACTACAGCATCAACTTCGACCTGAGCTTCTGGCCTTCCAGCCTGCCCTACAACTTTCAAGTCTTGAACTTGTTAGCCCCTACAACTGCATGAGCTAAAAGCCTGATACACCTATCTTCCTACCTTCTCTAATCCTACTGCTGCTAATTATCTCAAAACAAGGGACTCAACGAGTAACCCATCTCGGAAGGGGAATCTCCCAGTTATTCCATAGAAAATGTTATATACATACTAATATTTCATGGAAGGAGAATTTTAAGTTGTATAGATATTGCTATAATTTAACATCATTTCTTCCATTTTCTTTTTTTTTTAATTAATTAATTAATTTATTTATTTTTGAGACAGAGTCTCACTCTGTTGCCCCAGCTAGAGTGCCATGGCATCAGCCTAGCTCACAGCAACCTCACACTCCTGGGCTCAAGCAATCCTCCTGCCTCAGCCTCCCAAGTAGCTGGGACTGCAGGCATGGGCCACCATGCCCGGCTAATTTTTTTCTATTTTTGGTAGAGAGGGGGTCTCGCTCTTGCTCAGGCTGGTCTCGAACTCCTGAGCTCAAGTAGTCCTCCCACCTCGGCCTCCCAGAATGCTAGGATTACAGGCGTGAGCCACCACGCCCGGCCTTCTTCCATTTTCCAGACCAAATGGCCTCATTACTTGATTGTGAGCCAACATTGAGAAGACCGTGACACTCGGTTGATTGAGAAAGGGTACCAATTCCGCCAGAAATCTGTTTTCCACCACCAGTTGAGTTGAGCATATCTGGAGATCCAAACCCACTTCCTCAGTCTGAAGAACGGTGGAAAAACCAGACACAGCTCTAGGGCTGCCCTGCCAATAGGCCTGAATTCGCTAGAGTCAGGGTGGTGCTTCCAGAGCTTCGGCCCACACTTCCGAAGTTCCAAGGAACTCGGTGCTCCTGGGAACCTCCTGCTAGACATGTGCCTAGAGGACCAGGGCGGGCATGTGCAGCTGCTTCCCACAGAATGACCAGTGACCGAGCACATCTCCAGTTGCTCTCAGAAATCTACATAACACACGGCTGTGTAAGCAGAGGTGGCATTTCTCTAGCCTTTGCAGGAGGAACAAAATTATAGACTTTAGAAATCTAAACCCCCTTCTCTGAAGTTAAAGTATATCCTATAGGAAAGAAAGAAAATAACCCAGAAACTCCATACTGCTTGTGAATCAAGCATTTCAGCAAAAGTTTTGTTTCCATTTCTAAGAAAGTCCTTTTCTTGAAAACGCTTAAGGCTATTAATGAGAAGGGAAAACTTTGCTTATTTCCAACAGAAAATTGCCTACAAGTAATCATAATTACCATGGCATTGAGATGGGTGCTTACTAATTCAAAAACCCACCAACAATAAATATTATTAATGAGACCATGTGCCATGTGACTTGTTGGGACTTACAGGCAAAAACCGTCATTAGAGTCTTCCATGGGAAAACCACTGGCCCACCCAGTCAACTAAAGGAACCTTTGTAGAACTGGCCAAATTGAATACTGGAGCCACTGATCAATGAATAAGGAAGGGAAATTTTTTTTTTTTTGAGACAGAGTCTCGCTTTGTTGCCCAGGCTAGAGTGAGTGCCATGGCGTCAGCCTCGCTCACAGCAACCTCAATCTCCTGGGCTCAAGCGATCCTCCTGCCTCAGCCTCCCGAGTAGCTGGGACTACAGGCATGCGCCACCATGCCCAGCTAATTTTATATATATATATTAGTTGGCCAATTAAATTTTTTCTATTTATAGTAGAGACGGGGGTCTCACTCTTGCTCAGGCTGGTTTCGAACTCCTGACCTTGAGCGATCCTCCTGCCTCGGCCTCCCAGAATGCTAGGAGGAAGGGAAATTTTTTAAATCGTTCCCATCATTGGTGAGAATCAAATATCACAGAGAAACAGGGAAGAGTGGAGGCCTCATAACCTTTCAGTCCTCTGAGGACAAGAGCGCCCCACCAGGGACCACCCCTCACAAGCACCCAAAATGCCAATACCACCTCGCTTGAGACCCGTGCCCTCTGCAGGGCCCCTGAGAAGAGGAGTTTCTGTGGCCAGGGCAGATGCACCCTGATGCGGGGAGCAGGGAGATGCTTAACCCCCGTCCTGTGACTATTGCGCAAAAGGAAGCGCAGGGCTCCAGTAGATGAAGTCTTGGGTCTCGTGAGGCATTTACCTCCACCATTTGTCATCAGCTGAAAGAATCTCAATTAGAAACAGCTTAGGAATCAAACTGGCTTGCAGGAGGCTGAAGAAACCACCATGCAGAGATTAAAGGCAATTACATTTTTGCAAAGCCCTGGGCCTACAGCAATACATGGAGAATGATTTATTGGAATCATGACTATAAGCGAAACATTATGCTTTGTTATACAAACATGGATAAGTCGAGCTCCCCAACTTATATATGGGCAGGGGGAGGAGGGGAGAAGACTGACAAATCCACAGTTAAAAGAAGCTGGGGAAAATTTGCTTAATTGGGGACGACAAGCCTGTAGAAACCCACAGGCGGAAACAATTAATTTCAACAAGGAGAATTGAAATTGGATTTGGGTAGTTTCTTCTAGAAACTCAAAAGAAGGAAGTCTGGGGGGGACTTGGAACTCAGGGAAGAAAAGAAATGGAAACAAGTCACCTAGAATGAAGAGTGAGCCCCAACCACGTGGCAGCAGGCAGACGCCCCAGAAGCAAGGCAAGACTGAGCTGTGGCCCCCGCTGTCCTCCCCAAGCCTTCAGCAAAAGTCTCACACGCAGCAATCCACTACAGAGTGCTTCGGGACAGAGAAAGCAAAGGACTGGGCCAGTGCTTGAGGCAAGCAAGACAGAAGAGGGGAGTGAAAATCTTAGAAACTGTATTTGAAGGATTGTGTTTGAATACTAAAGAAATAGAGACCAGAGGACTTGGCAGTATTTGAGTTTCACACATAAAAATGGTAAAGTAATAAATTTTAAAATGACAACAGGAGTGCAAAGGGAGGAAGTGCTGTGACATTCTTTAGCACTGAGCTAGTGAATGAACCGGGAGCGGTGCTTTCCCTCACAGCCTGTCGTATCTGTTAGACCCTCTGCCTGCAACACCTTCTCAGGCTTCAACCAAATGCCGCCTCCTTCAGGAAGTCACCACTCTTCCAGGTGGACTTAGGCACTTGGCTTAGGAAGTTCAGGCTGCCATGACAGATGACCATAGGCCAGGGAGTCTTAAACAGTAGGAATTTATTTCTCCCAGTTCTAGAGGTCCCTGATCAGGGTGCTGGCATGGTCACAGCCAGGTGATGGCCCGCTTCCTGCTTCACAGATGGCCCCTTCCCCCTGTGTCCTCACATAGTGGAAGGGACAAACTAGCTCTCTGTGGTCTCTTTATGAGGACACTAATCCCATGCATGAAGCCTACACCCCCATGGCCTAATCACTCCCAAAGTCCCCACCTCCTAACCTCATCACATTGGAGGTTAAGGTTTTGACATGTGAATTTTGAGGGAACACAAACATCCCAACCAAAGCAGCACTCCTCTTTCTTACACACTCAGGTGTCGAGCTCAAAATTAATTCCATTATCCAACTGCCTAACAAATGCTTATGCACTGGACAGTCTCCTCACTAGACAATAATCTAGATGGCAGAATAGGGGCCATGTGTCTTTTCACCCGTGCCACCTCAATGCCAAGCACATTAACCAGCACACAGCCAGCGCTTAATCAACGTTTCTATAAATCAGGGCAGGCAGGGGTGAGGGGAAGATTTCGACTGGACTGTGATGATGTTTGTGATTTAATTAAACAGAGAAGAGATCAAAGACATTCCAAGAAAGGGGAGCACAGGAAGGAAGGACGTAAAAGGAATGGCCTGATTAAACGTGGTGGCTGGAAAATAAATGCATTTATCTGTGCTCGCTTCTGAAATCCCACTGAATGCAAGACATTTAAGGAATTGTTAAGAGAAATTTTTTAAAAGCTATGAACTTACAGGACAAATGGGATTAGAGATGCCAACATAAGAAGCAGATGAAGAAGTTAATGTAGCTGAAAAGGATGAAGACCAAGACCAAGAGCCTTGGGAGGGGGACGCCAGCGAGCCACAAGAAATGCGCGTCTTAGAAGTTCGTGCCTCTTTTTTTGCCCTCCCTTTGTTGTGACGATGGGTCCGCTCGTCATCTGTGGTGTATGTTTCACACTCTGTAAACCTACATCTTGCTGTCGCCCTATAATCCTATCTTCCTGTCCTCAGTAAACCTCACTTTCGTGCTTGCCTTACTATGGTGCATCTGGTCATTCTTCGGCCATGAGCGCGTGAGGAACCGACATTTTCACACTGAAACCTGATAAATGCAAGGCCTGCTGTCCACTTACGCACACTTTGGGGTTTATATGGGCAGCTGGAAGTGCTCCTCACAAGGTAGAAAGTTAACAGAACTGGGGCATGGGGAGGAAACTGGCTTTGGTGAAGCCTGTCTTCAAAGTCTGCAGACTGTGCCTTCTGTGTCCCCAAGCCTAGTCTCTTCATATTGGTTTGCTCTCCCCCCACCCCAGTAATCCCCTGCCCATGTGAGTGGTTAGAGCTTTCTTAACATTTCCTCTACTCTTTTTTATCAGTAATTTGCATATTCTTTACATTTTTACCACCACTAATTATAACAATAGAAGCATTTAATATATCACTTTAGTGTTAACAAAGTGTATTCCTGGCACACCCCTTCTTTGAAATGCTCCTTAATGTGATGAATGACAAGCAATATGTTGCTCTTTTCTGAAGTTTATGGGACTAAAATGGCAAAAGGAGGGTTTTAGAACCACCAACAGAAAACTATTTTAATTTCAAAGTACTTTACTAGTTGTAGCATTTTCTCAATTCACTGGGTTCTGAATTTCTTTTGCATTAATAACTTATGCCACACACATTAGCCCTGAATTCCATCTTTCAAGATTGTTGTCATTTCATGTGTGGTTGTGTTTTTTCCTCCATAAGATTTTAAGCATCTCCAGGGCAGGATCCCACTCTCACCCCCTACGCCCTGCCTAGTATTGTGCTGAGTATGTGTTAAGTATGCAATCCATAATTCAATAAATAAATAAATAAAAAAGTTTGTGCCTGAGAGCCTGGGACCCAAAGCCCACAGTGTCACGGAGCTGCAGACAGGAAGGTAGTTTGAGTCTGAATATCGAGATGCTGGAGCCTAGAACCCCTTCCATCCAAGGGACCCAGGGCACCACTGTCTCCTACCTTTGGCAAGAGAATAAAGTATTATTCTACGGAGATTCTGAACCAGAGTCTCCCACCCTAGGACACCAGCCCCTCAGTGGATGTGCTGTGTGCTCTTTGATACACTATACATCAAGCATGTGTACACCATAGACCTCCAGCCCCCATATACCAGCTCATTCAACAACTCCAGCCCCAGATCCCAAGGATCCCCCAGTGGAAACGTCGGGGGGTGGGGAGCTGATCACCAGTAGAACCCACCAGTCGCCAAATCCACTCATGCACCCACGCGCACCCAGAAGTTTTAATTGCCTCCCTAGTGACTCATTATTAAATAAAGTTTTTGAAAGCCAATGCTCTCATTTTGTACCCCTTTTAATACAATCTAATTTATTTACACCATGCCAATGCCTATTAGTTTTTTTTGTTTTTGTTTTTGTTTTGAGACAGAGTCTCGCTGTATTGCCCAGGCTAGAGTGAGTGCCGTGGCATCAGCCTAGCTCACAGCAACCTCAAACTCCTGGGCTCAAGCAATCCTGCTGCCTCAGCCTTCCGAGTAGCTGGGACTACAGGCATGTGCCACCATGCCTGGCTAATTTTTTCTAAATATATTAGTTGGCCAATTAATTTCTTTCTATTTATAGTAGAAATGGTGTCTTGCTCTTGCTCAGGCTGGTTTTGAACTCCTGACCTCGAGCAATCCGCCTGCCTCGGCCTCCCCAGTGCTAGGATTATAGGCGTGAGCCACCACGCCCAGCCAATGCCTATTAGTATTAAAACATTATTTAAAGACCATAAGCAAACAGAGAAGACACCCAGAGGAAACAGGAGAAGCCTGACCCAAAACCATTTATTGCGGGTCAAGCACCCCCAGAGAGAAGCACAGAGTTAGAGTCCCAGTAAGAGCAGGAGGTAGTCTGGTTTGTAATAAAGGAATTCCTGTAATTCTGCTTTTAAACCAGAGTTTGCTTTCCAGAGAAACTTAGAAAACCTCTACAGAGACTATAAGGGAATTTCTGGGTAAAAATGAGAGACTGATACTCTCCAAATTCTTGATAAAGCAAAATAAAGATTTTTTTTTAAAATCAAAAGAAAATGTTACCAAATTCAAACCAACGAAAAGGGATATAACTTCCTGCCCCAGATTTCAAAACTGGCAGCAAATGAAAGGAATGGAAGATTCTCAAAAGATTTACAGAGTCTCTGGGGTCAATTGGAAAAATGTTCCCAATTCTTTACTCCCTCCCATTTCTAGAATTGTATACCTTTGTCCTTTGCCGTATGATGTTGCAGTACCTACCACTAGAGTTAGGCTTGGCTGTGTCCCTTGCTTGGGCCAGTAGAAAGTGTTGCAGACATGGTGCAAAACGTGCTGAAGTGTGCTCGTGGAACTGACTGGACTTGGCCTTTTATGCTGTTGTGGCCCCACTGGGCAGCAGCTGCTTGCCATCCTGGCCCCAGAGTGAAGACACGGAGCCTCCCTGCACCAGACGCAAAGCCTGGAACCTGGAGTCCAGCCTGGCCCAGCCTCGGCCAGACAAACTATAGCTTACCTACAGACTCCAGAACATGGAAATAAGCATTTGTTTTCATAAGCCACTGAGATTTTACAGTCGTTTCTTTTTTTTTTTTTTTTTTTTTTTTGAGACAGAGTCTCACTCTGTTGCCTGGGCTAGAGTGCTGTCGTGTCAGCCTAGGTCACAGCAACCTCAAACTCCTGGGCGTAAGCAATCCTGCCTCAGCCTCCCGAGTAGCTGGGACTACGGGCATGTGCCACCATGCCCGGGTAATTTTTTCTATATATTTTTAGTTGGCCAATTTATTTCTTTCTACTTTTAGTAGAGACATGGTCTCACTCTTGCTCAGGCTGGTTTTGAACTCCTGACTTTGAGTGATCCACCCGCCTCGGCCACACAGAGTGCTAGGATTCCAGGTGTGAGCCACCGCGCCCGGCAGGATCCCAATCTTTTTTTCCATTAATTTCGAAGGAATATTTTAGAAACTATCATCACCAGTGGTGAAGAAACATGGGTCTGAATTGCAACAGTCCTTGCAGTCCCCTTTCAGCTCGTTTCCTTCTGTTAAATTCAAGTAAAATTGGATTTAAAATGTTTTTGAATATAGCTTCCATTTTTATAAAAGTGCTTTCATCTACATAAAATTATTAATATTTCTCTTTAATGCTTCTGCGTGTTTGAAAGAAAATTATTTCTCTCTCTTTCTTCTCTATGCATAGGCCCACAAAGACATGAGGAAGAAAAGAAGATTGGGAAATGCTACGCACTGAATATAAATGAAGGTTACTTTAGATCAGGGATTGGCAAATCACAAATAAAGTTTTATTGGAACACAGCCACACCTATCTGTTTACATATTGTCCAGACGGCTTTCGTGCTACAACTGCAGAGCTGGGTTATAATAGAAACCATGAGGTCTGCGAAGGCTAAAATATTTACTGTCCATACATTGACAGAAAAGGTTACTAACCTCTGCACATAGATGGTAAAATTTGGAGGTGGGTGTCTACTTTTTATGTTTTACTTTCTTGTTATTTCTTGTATTTGCATAACATTTCTTAGTAAGTGTTATAATTTTTAACAAAGCCATTTTTTTTTTATTTTAAAAAGACTGCCCTCCACTCTTACATCAAGGTACTAGTCTGCTATGCAGATAGGATGTTAGGCCAAATAACTTCCTAGCTCACCTAGAGTTTCAGTGAATTTTAGAACAATGACCTTCCATCTGAGAAGCTGGTATTTCTGTGAAGCAGACGCAAGACCAAGCCACCCAGCAGCTGTGGAAATCTGTGCCAGTCTGTCCAGTGTCCATCTGAAGGAGCTATTATGTCACTGGTTTTGGCAAACCATTTGAAAATACTGCCCAAAAAAGACAATGGGTATGGAAAGGCAGGGGAGGAGGAAAAGTTTTTTCTATTTAGCATTTTCCAAAATTACAACCTTCAGCAAATATCACATAACTCATTAAGAAATTCATCATTTACTGAAGCTAAAATGGGAGTGGCCCAAGAATCAGAAAGGCAAAAAGCTGATCGGTTTTTCTCATGCATTTAAAATCTATATCTCAACTGCATGCTAATGTTCCTACACCCAAATAAAGGTCTTTTTTCAAGGATTCAAACTATAAAATGTTTCAGAGTCTATGCAGTCCGGAGAAGGGTAATCCGAGCCTGTAAAATTCTATCTGCTCCATTTGCAGGAGACCCTGTCAAACTGAAAACAGGGAGACCAAAAAAGAAACTACCCACACATGACCACCACTTTAAGCCTCCGGACCTCCTCCCCACACTTTGCCATCAGAAAAAGCTCCCTGACAATTTAAGCAGCCAAAGAAATCCTAGCATGGGATGAACACCCATCCCTGTTGTGCACATCACTTCACCCAGCATAAATTATTAATTAATTACAGAGCACTCCAAGGGCACAGAGGATAATTCTTCAGAAGAATTCTCAGCCCTTAGGAACCAGGAGAAAGATTAAGACCCATGAATTAAGAGTTTTCATGACTCAAGATGTTCTCTATCTTAAAATAATTAATAATGTTGATTTTATTCCCTCATTGAATAAATGTGCTTATTCCAAGAACAGTAAATTTCCCCCAAATCCAATAGCGATCACAATAAAAAATTTCCAACAGAAACCTTCTGCTTCCTTTCTGATTAGAAAGCAACTTTACTTTTTAGGGAAAGGAAAAATCTATACAACAGACTGTTTTTATTAAAGATGCTAACTGGTCAACTAACTATATCTAAAAGCAGAGAACTACAAAAAATAATTTCATCATACTTTAGATTTATTACACAATCAGAATATTGAAAACTCTATTTTAATACATAGTGATTAAATTATTTGAACATATAACACAAGTTGAAGTTGTCTAGTAGAAATGCTTATAAATTCTGATCATGAGTCAAAAAAGCAGAAGATATTTCTTCTGAATATTTTATAATTTTGCTGAAATATTACAGATCCTCCCAATTTTATTATCAGTCATCCAGATGTTTAGCAAAATCTAAGATAGTCTCACAAATACACATAATATTCTCTGCCTTGCATTGCCCCAACCGCCCATCCCAATCTCACAAAACCCCTTCTGGAAAAAAAAAAAAAAAAAATCAGACCATATGACAACTAATCTTTTTAAAGAAGAAAGGGAGAAAACCTTTAGACATATTTCAAAATGGCATCCCTCAGCTGGAACATAAGTGCTGAGGTCCAGTTAGGGAGGCCAGTCTACCTACAGAGGTTCATTTTTCCACCAACAGGCAGGGAAGACCAGCCAAGACATTGAGATCAATTAAAAACAAGTGACTTGTGATTCTAGATCAGAAATTCAATCCCACTGTTAAATCCCAGACATTCTATGTTCCATTAATCACTGAAATCAAACTAAAACATTCCCAAAGAAAAAAGAGCCAGTGGAGAGTCTTTGGGGTTTCAAATTATGAGGAAAGTCTCCATATTTAATTTGGTTCTCTGCATGTCTAGATATTTTTTATTATATGCTGCTATGGTTTGAATGCACATGTCTCTCTAAAATTCATATGTTGGGATTTAATACCCCATGTGATAGTATTAAGAAGCAGGGCTTTTTAAAAAATGATTAAGTCATGATCACTTGGCTGCTATGAATGGGGTTAGTGCTTATATAGAATGGGTCGAAGGGAATGCCCTGGTCCCTTTTTTGCCCTTTCACCTGCTGCCATGTGAGGACACAGTGAGAAGGCACAGTATGATGAACAGGCTTTCACCAGACACCAATCTGCTAGAGCCTTGATTTGGGATTTCCCAGCCTCCAGAACTATGAGAAAATAAATTTTTGTTCTTTATTAATAACCAGTCTCAGCCGGGTGCAGTGGCTCACGCCTGTAATCCTAGCTCTCTGGGAAGCCGAGGCGGGAAGATTGCTCGAGGTCAGGAGTTCAAAACCAGCCTGAGCAAGAGCGAGACCCTGTCTCTACTATAAATAGAAAGAAATTAATTGGCCAACTAATATATAGAGAAAAAATTAGCCGGTCATGGTAGTGCATGCCTGTAGTCCCAGCTACCGGGAGGCTGAGGCAGAAGGATTGCTTGAGCCCAGGAGTTTGAGGTTGCTGTGAGCTAGGCTGATGCCACGGCACTCACTCTAGCCTGGGCAACAAAGCGAGACTCTGTCTCAAAAAATAAAAATAAAAAAAATAACCAGTCTCAGGTATCTTGTCACATCAGCGCAAATAGACCAAGATATATGCTGAACATTTTGAATGCTGTAGAGACTCTGTATTTTGTTGTTGTCCCCTAAAAATTGTGACATTTTGTTCTGGTAAGCAGCTAAATTACTAACATGTTATCTTGATCCTGTCGAATCTTGGGTTTTGACTTTATTAAGACAAGTCTAATTATCTTTGCTCTCAGTCCTACAGAGTGTTCTTTATTCCTAGGACATAGTCCTTCTTCCTAAGATAAATCTTTCTGGGATTTCAAATAAATGTTCACCTCTACTTTGGCTGGATCATAACTCCAACATCTCCCTAACGGATGCAACTTCTCAGATCACAGTTCACCTCTCAGTCCCCCGAAAGCTGTTCTCAGCTAGGACTTGCAGAATCTCAATGCATATGCAACTCAAGATTTGGCCAACGTCCTGGGGGAAAGGAAACTCCCAAACAGATTTCTGGTTCTATTTCTCTTAAATTGCCTCCTCTCTAGTACCCAAACCTACAAGTTCCAGCAGCCTTAGCAGCCTCACCTTCTTTTCTTCATTTCTTCTAGCCAGCAAGACTGCCACTCTCAGCTTCGGCTCCACTACCCTGCAGTTTGGAAAATGTCTCAGGCAAAAACTCAGCATGAAAGTGGACCTTGCCTTTTATGCTCCCTTTCTCTCAAGAATCACAGCCCTGAGACACCCACTGTCCGATGCCTAAGAATAGTTCTTCAAATACTTTGCCTAGCTTTACAGCTATTAATAGCAGAAAAATAAACCTGTTATTTTTCGATAACAGGAATTGGAATTGTTATTCCAATTCTTGGCAAGCATTGGAGGTCTTATGCATTTTAACACTTTAATCATTTTCATTTTTCTAAGAATAACAAAGACCTTTAAGCAAAAGTCATCAATAACCAGTTTGAAATAAATCTTGGACTGGCAATAAGAATATCTGGTTACTCTGTCAGTTCTTTTACTGCTTAGCTGTCATTTAAGCTCCCTAAGCCTCAGTTTTCAACCCTGTAAAACAACAAGCTAAGCTATGTGATCACTGATGTTTCTTTTAGTTCTAGCATAGTGCAGTTCTTTTACCCCCATTATGTACATTGCATTAATCAGATGTACTACTCCAGGAATCAAATCAGCAGTTGCTTGTGAAGGGCAAGTCGTTTCTGAAGTTCTCAGTTCATGAGACACTCGTTGAGCCCCCAGGCTTGCTGGCAGTCCTCTCTGATCCTTGAGCAATGGTTTGGGGAGGTCCAGGTGGGTACAGAGCATGACGCCCGGTTAGCACGATGGAGGAACATGGTGTGGCGGATCATGTAAGACCAGAGCCCAACTGACACAGGTTCCAAACTCACTTACAGTGAGGTCCTGTCACTTCTGAACCTGTTTCCTCATCCGCGAAATGGCTAAAATGATGCTGCCTTGCAAGGGCATCAAATACTCTGGGGATCAAATGAGGCAACATATGTGCTTAGAGTTTGGGGTAAACAAGAAGAATTTTTTTTCAATGATATTTAAAGATGCACAGAAGTCCCTTGGTGGCCTCTGAGAAATGACAACTCACGCGTTAACGTCTCCTCACCGCCCCATCTCCACCGTGCACTTGGCACTACTGCCACCAACCTCACCACCCCATGCTGCGGGGACAGGCAGCAGTCAGCGGTCAGCAGTGGTCCCCAGCGTGTCACCCCATCCCCAATACCCTTCCTTAGGAGGTAATCAGATTGTCACTTTAGACCAGTGAGAAGTGGGAAGAACTGGATCAATTAACGTTATGGCACAAAGGGAGTAAAATAAGCCTTTGAGATTTTGAGGAATGCAAATGAAAAACATTTCAACCCCTGGTCTCCTCAATCTCTCTACCACCTACCCAAGTATTCTCCAAACCAAGGAGAGGCAGGGTTTTCAATCTTAGGGGGAAGTCCCCAGAGCCACTCACGGAGCTCAGCCCCAGAGGAGAATAACTGAGAGCTCAAAGCTACTCCAGAGAGCTCACCACGGAGCACCGCGGGCTGAGTGAAGAACAGGGGGAGGAGAACCGCCGCCCTCTGAGGCCCTGGCTGCCTGGACTGGCCCACCCACCCCCACCCACCCCCATCCCCACCCTCACCCCCCACAGAGACACCTGCCCAGTGGGTGGAGGACAATCTGTGTTCAGCAGTGACCCCAAGTGGCGAGAATCAGCAGCTGCAGAGCTACAGACCAACACTAAGATTTTTTGACCACTTTCTCCAAAGGCCATTCGTTAAGAATAGATCTGCTAATTAGAGTTTACATGGTCTTTCTTCCATAAACTCTACTTATATGTATTCACTGTGATTCCCAGTTTCTATTTCTTTATATTTTTTTTCCACTGGAAAGTGCTTAAGCATCTATTTCTTTAAAGTGGAGCAAGAACTAAAACTCCCTTAAGCTGCAAACTGAGTGGAGACTTTTACCAGGTTTGTATCACTTTTCCCAGGCCTCTACAACCATTTCCTAATTCAAAAGCCAGTTTTTTTTTTTTTTATCAACTGAAAGTCTTTACATTGCATTCAACAATGTTAGAGAAGATGGTAACAACTTCACTTCGTCAGGCATTCATATTCCATCAATTTACATCATTTTGATTAAATTATATGATTATATTATCAGGTAGAGCTGGCCCGGACAAGTTTCAGGGAAAACATGACTTTGGGTAGGGCTGCCCCCCAGTTGCTGATGTATCTATGAGTAGGTCCCTGGGTGACTCCAGCCAACCCTGTGTGACACACTGCAGCCACCTGCCAGCGCGCGGAGTGGACAGAAATCCAGTCAGGCTGCAGGGAGGGTTCAGAGGGGATCCATGAGGAGAGCTTCTACTCTACCTTTCCATGCTAGAGTGCTCTGTCCTTGGGGAAGTTAAGCTATTCACCTAGGGCCACACCTACATCTGTCCCCACTGGGTGACCACAGAAGAGTTTGAGGAAATACTGACCATGCAGCAGTCGTCACTTCGTCAAAGGACTCCAGCACTGGGACGGGGGGAAGCTGAATAATCTCCGTGGCCTCTCCAGCTCAGAACCTGTGAGGATCTCTGCCTTACTTTTCGGTGGGGCTTTGTGCTTGTTTGGGGCTAAAAGTCGTGCTATGTTTCCAATAGCCAATCCCATCAGTGTGTTCCTGCAACCGCATAGGTTGGGAGACATTAGGAGATAACATCCAAAGTCTAGACCTCAAACCAAATGTAAAAAGATATGTTTGAGACAATTCTGGGGAAATTTAAGAATGGATCAGAATTAGGTGAAACTGAGAAGTTATTATGAACATGTGATGATGGCACAGAAATCATGAAGAAAACCTCCCATGTAGGGGAGAAATGACTAGAAGCCTGGATTTTGCTTGAAATGTTTCAGCTAAGATTATGACAAAAAAGGAAAATATTGTAATTTTCTACAACAAAATCTTGATAATTGTTGAATCTAGGTAATGGATAAATAAGGATTCATTATACCTGTTTAATTTATGTTTGCATATAGTTACATTTTTTTCATAATAAAAATGACTTAAAGTTTAAATCTGCCCCTCCCTCATTGTTCTGACATGAGGGTTGAAAGCAACTTCTGGTCCCTCACCATCACCCTACAGCCATGGTGAAGCCCAGATTGGAAGGATAGGCCTTACCCGGCATAGAACCTGCCTCCCGCCCCAAGAAGGTCCAGAAACATCTTGAGGAAACGAATGCAGACAGAGCTCAGCAGCTTAAAGGAGTGGATCCCATGGGGAGAGATAGGAACACTCATACTCATTGCAGCTGGTGGACTGCAAACTAGCACAACCTCTATGGAAAGTAATATGGAGATACCTCAAAGAACCCAAAGTAGACCTACCATTTGACCCAGCAACCCCACTACTGGGTATTTACTAAAAGGAAAAAAAGACATTCTATAAAAAAAGACATCTGCACTCGAATGTTTACAGTAGCACAATTCACAACTGCAAAAATGTTCAAACAACCCAAGTGCCTATCAATACGTGAGTGGATTAATAAAATGTGGTTATATGTATACCATGGAGTACTATTCAGCCATAAAAAAATAAAAATGGTGAACTAATACCTCTTGTATTAACCTGGATGGAACCGGAGCCCATTCTTCTAAGTGACCCATTGCAAGAATGGAAAAACAAACACCACATGTACTCACCATTAGATCAGAACTAAATGATCGACACTTGTGTATATATGGTAGTAAAATTCATTGCAAATCAAGCAGGTCAAAGGAAGGAGGGAGGAGGGGATGGGTAAATTCACATCTAACAGGTACAGTGCACACTATCTGGTGATGGACACACTTGTAACTTTGACTCAAATGGTACAAAAGTAATTCATGTAACCAAAACGTCTGTAGCCCCTTAATATTCTGAAAGAAACAAAGGAAGAAAGGGGGGAAAGAAGAAAGGAAGGAAAGGAGGGAGGGAGGAAGAAAGGAAAGGGAAGGGAAGGGAAGGGGAGGGGAGGGGAGGGGAGGAGGGAGGGGAGGGG